>PVHY01010309.1:0-52493 GCA_004024945.1 Uropsilus gracilis | reverse complement strand
CCAGATTGCCCCAAATATCCTCAGTCTCTCAGTCCTGATCATCTCACCAATGTCCAGACAGAGTCCATCTCCAGATGCTTGAAGACATGTTCCTTTGACTGCTCCTCCTTGTCTTCCACGCTGTCTTCTCCTTGTCACCTTCAGGTAGCAGGAACTCCATGGTGCCAAACCAGCAAAGTTCACTTTCTTCTCAGGCCTAGCTTTTGCACAGCCTCTTCAAACACAAATCAAACTCAGCAAAACAAACTCCAACACGGAGTTCAAATCTGCAAACTCCTTAACTGCATTCAGCACACATGCTGCCAGCCTGGGCCAGCCAAGGGTTGCAGGCCCTCGGTGGCCACATGGCCAAGCTCACATGGCTCACATCTTTACAAGATGGCCGATTCCTATCTCTCCTTCACTGAACCTCTCTCTATCCAGTCTCCATATTCAAATCTCCAAACTGAATCCCCCCTAGAGTTTTAAATAAATAGTTTCCCCTCTTGGAGCTTCATTCTGTAGTCATTTGTGTGGTTTATTTTGGTTTAGTCATGTCTGTTCTTTTGTTTCTTTAGATTTTATGTATGAGTGAAATCACTCAATATTTGTTTCCTTCTGAATTATTTTGCTCAGAAAAATATCCTCTAGTCCTACATATTTCTGGAAATGCAAGATTTAATCCTTGTTATAGCTGAATAATGTTCCACCCTGTGTGTACATATCAGAATTTCTTAATCCAATCAGCTAACACTGGACATTTAGGCTGTTTCCATGTCTATGTAGCTAAAGCTGCAATAAACACTGTTAGGCATAAAATTTTTTGGTTTGATGGTTCCATGTTCTTTGAAAGATACCTAAGTAGAACTCTGAGTCACACACTATTTCCACTTTTAGTTTTCTAATGTAAATCCAGATGGATTTCAAAAATGACAGCACCAGTTAATATTCCTCCCAACAGTGTAATAGGGCCTAGCATGGTGGCACATGCCTGCAAGCAGTAGCCTAGGAAGCCACGGGCAGGGCCAGGAATCATTGTTCGAGTACCGCTGGGGACATGTAGCAAGACCTAGATCCAAAAAAACAGCTGGGCATGGTGGCGTACACCTGTAATCCCAGCTACCTGGGAAGCTGAGGATGGAGATTGCTTGAGTCTGTGGTACTCCAGGCAACGTGAGCCTGCGGTTCCACAGGGAAAATAGTAAGACCCAGTCTCAAAAAAAACCACCCTCTGTATTCTTTCCAACAATTATTGTTCGAGATCATTTTAATATGTGCTATTCTCATAAGTATATCATAGGTACATGATGATCACACATAGTGGTTTTGGCCTGCACCTCCCAAATAAAACCTAACCATTGGTTTTATACTCACAAGCCTTTGATTCTACCTCCACAACCATGCCTTCCTCCCTCCCTCAATCAACTCCTTAATAGCAGAAGAGTATACAAATTTCTGTATTTTATGATTTTGTTCTCACTCTTCATTTACCTTCCTTAAGTGTCTTTTCAATTGGGAAAATTGGTGATTGAGAACTGAAATTGTGAGATGTGAACTTATAGTCACCCAAAATTTGAAAGTTAATGAGAAAAGCACAGAAAAATTTCACATCACAGAAAATCATTCTACAATTATGTTGTTCTTTGGGCCTCCCACAATAGTACGAGACATCAGGAGGCTGCTGAATAAAGTGAAGCAGCAAGAGTCATGATATGAAGGGTGGGATGCACTTAATGGTTGGCCTTTCATAAATCAATTATTGCTGGTTATTATAGAAGCTCAAAATGTGCCCTAGTACCACAATGCTTCATGCACACAATATTACCAACTTATCAAACTGCCATTTTTTCAAAGATCTCTTTAAAAACAATGTGCACTTTTAAAAGACATTAAAAGTTTTAAGAAAGCAGCATCATCAAAGATTTACAGCAGAGGCTGGCTTTATAAATAAAGTTTTATTGAAAAAACTTATGGGACAAAAATATTTATTAGCTCACTCTTTAAAGAGCTGTTTCCCATCCCTGATTTAGATATTTCACAGAGTTTCTGTTCAATACAGCTATCATGTTGACACTTATGAAGCTGTTTGTTGATAAGGGACTGAAAGTAAAATCATTGAATACATGGAATGCTGGATTGTTTTCTTTGGGGCAAAGTAATTGATTTTTTAAATGTATTCACTTATTCACAAATGAGACCAAATCAATAATGGACAAATCTATAGAGAGTCACGGTGTTGTCCTAGATCTTCTGCATTCTTTGGAGAGGGCATCTCGTTTGGTGGTGGGCGTGGCAGGAGAACATCCATTTGCAAGGATCTGAACTTGAACTCCAGAAACATATACAGTACTATTAATCAACACTGCCTCAAAAACACAATTTCAACAAAAAGAGTATGTTCAGTGGGATGGTTAAAATGATGAATCTTGGAAAAATAAAGCAAAGTGGTCGTCTGTATTATAGTTTAAATGAGTACATCATAAAATGAAAAATGACTTTGAAAACATAGGTGCTACCCTGGATTTAGATGGTCAGAGCCTCTATATTTCCTCACAGAAGGAACAAGACATATCACCAACAAACGTCAAAATCTAAATAAGGAGCACTAATTCATTTTCTACCTAAATGAAAAAGAGAGCTTGCAAAATTAGATAGCTGAGCAGATACTGTTTCCTAACTGCAAAACAATTGAGTGGAGTGGGCCATATTGATTAGGAGGGGGCTCTATTCTATAGAAGTCAAAGGGCTGAAGATTATCCAGTAGAACTAAAGGCATTCTATTAGCATATTCCAGAGTAGAAGAAGGGCTGTACAGGTCAGCTAGACCTTGTGGAGGGAGGGAAGCAAGTCCGGGAGAGAAGGCAGGTAAAAAAATGGTTTGCATTCTCTAAACCACAAAGTTGAAGGTGGCTGAACACAGAATTTGATTAAGCACAGTTAAAGGTCTTACTTTTATACTGTAAAAAACTGAAGCCCCCTGGGTTGGAAAAGAAGCTTATTTTACATGCTAATGAAATAATCATGGAGGTCAGTCACCCCCAACCTCATGCAGGGGTCCACAAACACCTGTGAAACTCTCCAGATAGTAAGCTGCTTTGGCAGGGTGGGGAAGACCATCCCAGATCTTTTGCAACTGCCTGCCTCTGTTGTTGAAGAGCCGAAGCAATCACAGACAACACACATGGCTATTTTTTAAAAAGGAGGACAATTCAAACTGTCTCTCTGTGTGTGTATATGGTATAATTGAATTAATTACCTTAAAATAGGCAAATTCAGAGGGTCAGAAAATAGAGTGGTGGTCTTAGGGGTTAGAGAAAGGAAAAAATAGGGTGCCGGTTAATGGGTATAGAATTTTGGGGATGATGAAAAAACTTTGGAAATGGAAATATGGTACGCATAACACTGAGTGCTTATGTCACGCATGTTTGTGCCAAGTGTACATGATGCCTTAAAATGATTAAAATGGCAAATTCCACATTACATATATTCTACCTCAATAAAATATTTAAAACCAACTGTCCATAATGTCTACATTCTTATCTGATCTCTGCTGTGAGCATCTGTGCCTCACGATTGGGGTCCCAGAGATATGATCCACCTAATAGAGTGAAAAGTCCCTCAGGATGGCATTACAACCAGGTGCCAAGACAAAGATTCTTGGAATTCACAAAAACTTCTTAGTGTTGCTGGCAGATTAAAAATTCTTGGATGGCAAACTGTTCGTTCAAGACTTTGGGGGGTGTTCTGTGAGAAGTAGTCTAGGATCTGAGGACCTGGGCTCTCCCTGTACATCTTTCTCGTCCTGCCCCGATGGTGAATGGGGACCAAAACAAGAAGTTAACAGGTTCATCCAGCAATCAAGGCAAACCCCTTAGTGTCTGAACAACCAGTGTCAAGATGACAGAATAGCAAAGTTCATCTATTTTTGATCACTGAGTAGTATTCTACTGTGTATCTAGACCACATCTACATGCAGCCAAATTATTAACAAAGTTGTAAAACAATAGCACTTCATCTGTAATTTAGCAGACACACAAAAAAATAAATAATAAATACCTGGCCCAGAAATGTGGGGGTGGGGGGGGGGGAGATGACTGAGCTAAAAAAAAGAGGAGATTGGAATTAATTAGGCAGAACTGTTCCAAGGTGACCTGTTGCTATGTGTCAAACCATCTCAAAATGAGTGACTTCAATCAATCACCACTGGCCTCTAAGACTCAGGAATGTGGGACCAGCTTGGCTGAGCCCCTCTGGCGTGGGCACACTCCTTTAGTTTACCTGTGAATAAAACCAAGTTGCTCATGGTAAAGAGACATTCTTGGTTCTCTTTCTTTGCCCATAAACTCCTCTGACCAGCATTTCCCACAGTTGGTAAGTGAGACCACTGGGCATACGCAGCCAGGCTTCTCATTGCCAGAACCAGCCCACCTGAGCGTAAGATACTGCATCATGTGACCTGCCGGCTGCATCCAGACCCATCTGCCTGCTGGTTTCCCTGACATTGCCCAGAACACAGTGAAATGACCAATTTCTGTGAGCATGGCCTGTTGATTCAACACAAACACATGAGAAATTGCCTGGAGAGAGAAACTAAAAGGCATTGTCACCTCTGGCTCAACCTAATCTTCCAAGCAACAGTCTTCAGGCCATAGATCTCACCCATTAAATGATGAGAAGAGAGGAAAACGAATGGGATGTTGTTTTTTATTATAATTTAAAATGTTCATGGCACAGGAGATGTATGTTTATTAAATCCTGTTTAAGTAATCTTCTCCTAGACATAGATGATGACCTCATCCCCCTGTACTTCCAACACCCTCATCAGGACCTGTGCCTGGGTTCCCATCAACTGTTTGGGTGTATCCCACATTCAAGTCTGACCATAAAACCCCTAGACAACACTCCATTCTGACTCTCGTCTCTTCATCGCTAACCTCAGTGGCCACATGTCAGTGTCACAATATAATGAGACACTGAACCACACTGGGAGAAGTTACAACACCCATGCTGAAATGAGATTTGAACCTGACATTACTTTAGTGCGTGTGTATCAAATCATCGAGATTTGTCTTTCTTTCCTTCCCCAGTGGTGAAAAAGAAATTAAGAAATCCTATCAGGATTTCTTACACACTATCAGGCTGGGGGGGAGGGCAATACAAGTTTTTCTTACACAGCCTACCCCACACCTTGAAGACTGCAGGGTGCCAGGTACATCCCCCACCTGGGAAGACACTGAATTTATTTGTTACTGCAGTAAACTAGGACGAGCCTGACGAATATGTTATGTTAAAACCAACATGAATATATTCATGAGTCGAATTAAAAATTCACATGAATTTTTTAAGTTAAAAATGAAACTTTAAAGAAGTGTCCTGCTTGAGGCAGGCTACTCTGGCTCTGCCCTAGACCGCTAGGGAGCGAGCACACACACGTTCTCGTCTGCTACTAGGAAAACTTCAATGGAAATATCTGAGCAGCATCCTAAGGCGTTTGGCAGAGACAGTCTCGGGAGCCAGATGAAATCCAGTTCTGTGACTTCCTAATGGAGTCAGAAATTTGCTGGGCCTTAGATTACTTGATGGGGGAGCAACAATGGTTACTAGATGAGATGGTTTCCATTTGGGCGGCTGGTTGGTAGGAAGACCAGATGCTGCCATAGAGAAGAAACAACTCTGAGTATTTCAAAAAGATGAAGCAGATACTAGACAGCCCAAGATGACGGAGACATTTTAAAACTTTTAAAGAATTGTTCATTATGATGAAGAATAGGGTTTGGGGGGATGATGAAGCTATCTCTCCAGAAGGGTCCTTCAGAGTTAGATGAACTGAGAAAGGGAAGCCACTAGCAGCATGGTGAGAGGCCCAAGTAGATAAAGGGTGCTGTCCAGTAAGAGCCCCCACTCCCTATATTATTTATCCGCTGCCATGAAACACACTCTGAATCTTAGCAGCTTTAAGGTAACAATTATTCATTAATACACTGGTTCTTCTAACAGGACTTCAGGAGCAGGGCAAGTCTAGCCTAGGTTTCTTGTGGGTTTCCAGTCAAGATGAACAGTTCAAAAAAGAAACAAACTCCCAAGGGGTTAGAGAATCTTGTATTTTCACCCGGTTCCCTCAGGGGCCAGGTCACCTATACCCCTGGAGGTTCTGCCTTCCCCTTGCAGATCCCACCAGAATGGGGAGGGGGCAATGAGGAGGAGTGAGAATGGGGTTAGGGCAAGGGATGTCTTTTATCACCCCCTCTGGATTGCTCAAAATCCTGTCAATCCTCACCAGGAACAACAAAATCACTAATTCAGCAGCAGATACACATGACGATAGAGGTAAGGAGAAAGAACTAAGGCCCAGGACAAGCAAACATGTCAGAACCAGGGGACACAGGGTTGTGAGACCAACTATAGTGACAATCTGTCTTAGGCGGGGGAGGTGAAGAGCACAAAAGATCAGGATGGTTAACAAGTGTTAGTGAAGTGGGAAAGCCCCGGAGTACACAATAATGAATAATGTAATATAAATATAAATATACATATATGTGCAAATTAAAATTTTTTAATTATTTTTTTTAAAATACAGGGTTATTATGGAATGGAGAAAGAAAAAGAGAGCCATCTGCATAGTGCCAGGAAGGCAGGAGAGCTGCTTCTCCCCAGCGTAAAAATTGTACTGATTCCTATTTTTTCTTAATTAATTTATTTTTTTTTATATATGTGTTTCACATCTTTGTATTCCCTGGGGACCACCCACCACCTTCCCTCCCTGACCACTCCCTCCTATCTCCATCCCTCCTAACCTCCCACATACTCATCCCTTTTATGAAATTTTTAAGTATATGTCTATGGCCTAAATGGTCAACCGGAATAAATTTTATAATAATAAGAAGAAGAAATACACCCATGAGATTCCCACAGATGGGAATGGAATTTCCAGTTCAGAGATCCCATGAGTGCAAGTTAGGGATCCTCCCATTCCATTCCATGAGAAAAGGAAAGTCAAAGAGAAGGGGCAGCAGCCCCAAAATGAGCCTGACCAACGATTAGTCAATGCCTATCCTGATCAAGAACTTTATATGCACACATTGACTGGGAGAAACTTTCCCAATACCAGAGACTGAACTATAAAGCAAAGAAGAGGCAAAACATGACAAAAACTGGGTTGAAGAAGATGACCAGTAAGAAGAAGGAGGCAAAAGGATCCAAACATGAACTGGCTGCCTACAACAAAGATACATCTGGAAAACTAAGCACAGGTCACTGTGTCCCAAGAAAATAAGTCTACACCCAGCTAAAGAACATCGCTCCAGGAAAGAAAGGAAGAATCTAATGGACTAAAAATTGACCAATAACCAGCAGTTAAAGAAGAGATGGAGTGACCAAAGGGGGAGATATGGGAAAGGGGAGGGGAAAGAACACCCAAAGGGCAAGGACAAAAGAAATGTAAACAACTCTTACTGGAAAAAAAATGGGAAAGAAAGGAAACAAGTCCACTGATCCTAAGTCAGAGGTCATACAGAAAGCACTGCTGAAGAGGGAAGAGAACCTGAGCAGAAACTGAGGAGACTAGAAACACCCTAATTCTAGTCTCGCTTCTACATTTTAATCTGAGTCACCTAGTTTGGACGTATCTTGGAGGACATGATTATCCTTAAAAACCATCCTTGTTTTGAAACAAGGTCACGCCAGCATACTGGGGGCAAGAGATGAGGGTAGAAGCACACCCTGAGTGGAGGACACCAAGCCCCAATGAGATACCCCTGGGAGGGTTATCTGATGCTTGTTTTTGTACCCCCGGGAGACAGATGGTGCCATCCAGTGCACTCCATTCCCACACCAAACAGAAATCCATTCCTCAAAGCCAGAGTCAGGCAGAGGCAGGGTTTGAATAGGATATGTGAACCCAAAAAAGATACAAACAAAGAGGGACAGATATAAGGAAGCTGTATCCATGAGGCTAGCAGAGAAAGGAGGACCTTACTCTTCTTGGTAGATGTGTTGATGGTATACTAGGTTGGGGGCTTGGTACATACAAAAGATGTATGCTTGCTCCACTACTAAAGAGGTTTAAAGACATCAACAATCTCTGTGGTATATTGTGGGGTGGACTACCTCAACTACAGAACACTACCTCATCTTTCTTGGAGGGAAAGCTAATTTGCATAACTACTTGGGAACCAGAAGTAAAATGGGAATAATGATAGCATCCACTGCATAAATCTGTTAGAATTGTTAAATAGATTGGTATGTTTTAATAAGCATAAAGGTGTGACTAGTATATAGTAGCAGTTCAATAAATGGTTGTTCTTCTGATTATAGGGAGAAGAGAAAGTACTCCAAGAGCAGAATGTCAGGATTTAAATCCCACTCAAGTCTGTCACCATGGAGAATATACAGGAGCTTTCTGCAGCGACAATTCCATACAGAGGAGTTAACACAGATTGTATTTTCTAAGGTGGTTGCAACCTGATCTGCTACATGAACACTGCCTATTAATATGTGTAGACTAATTCTCTTTCCCTTGAATATGGACATCTTTCCACAAATAGGATGTGAACCAAGTGAGTTTGCATGGCTTCTGAGAATAGGTAGGAAAAATTCATAGAGTTCCTCCCTGCTTTCTCCGGAATGTTCACTTTGGGAGCTAAGCCTCCAGGGAACAAGGCAGCCATGCTCTGAGGAAGCCCAAGCAGAGGCATAAAGAAGCCCACATAGAGAGAACCCACCACTAGCTCAGCTGAGCTGTCGGTACTCACTTGGCAGTCAGGTGAGCTCTGTCAAATCTCCAGACAGTCCACCCAGCAGATACTAGACAAAAGAAAGGTAAGTTCTTCCACTGAGTTTTACCTAACATGCATATGCATATGAACAAAATGACTGTGGATAATCACTTTTTTTGTGCCACTAAGTTTTGTAGTGGGTTTTGTTGTATCTATAGGAACTAGAACAGTAACACTGGGGAGATTGTTAAATGAGAATAAAAATGCACTGAGTTTAGTGCCTGGGATGTGTTAAGAGCTCTTTAACTTGATCATTGTTGGTATTGTTCAGTAACTTCCCAAAGTCACACAGCTAATAAAGATCATGACCAGGGTTCATTCCAAGGTCCTGGGTCCCAATTCATGTTATGCTAATGATGGCAGGTAAGCAAATCCAATGTCCAAGGATTTAAATGTCTCTTCTTCTAATGCTCCCAGGTGGGAGGTTGGAATAATAAAATGAGAGAACATGGGCTGTGATGTTTTGGATTCTCTAGTCTAGGGTTTCCTTTGAAAACAGGGAGAGAATGGTTGAGGGAACAATGATGAGCCTTCTGTCTTTTTCTTTAATCCAAGAACCAAAAGTTTGAAACACTTGTTTCTCAAGAGAAAAATGTCCCCTCTATGGAATAGTAAAACTATGCAAACATTGACCAGCAGATAGAGGAGAATGCATAATTCACAACTTGCTGTCTCCCTAGACTGACGTGGGAGGAGCAGGTTGAACCTCAGGTCAGAAAAAAATTTTTCTAGCTGTTGCATCCCAGCACCTAAGTATTCAATTACTGAAAGCTTGTGCCCCTGGGGAGACCACTGGAACCTGCATTAGCATCCAAACCTTTCTTAATACAATTCTGCAGTGAGCTGAGATATGCAGCACCCTGGCAATTGATATGCAAATTAAATAAACAAAACGACATAATAAATAATTAAATCAGTCTAACATGATGAATGAATTAATCATATCGGAGTGATGAGAAGAAGTCGGCACTGTCACCCAGAAGATCATTGATTTGAAAAAAAATGAAACATTCATGATGAGGCCATTTCAGCATAGGATGAGGCCTCTTATAATGATTATCTGAACAGAGTGGGTACTCAATAAATATTAGCAGAATCAACTGGACTTTTATCATACCTCTGCCATCTATGGAAGCACTCATTCAACAAGCAACTGCACAGCTGTGTTCTTATTTCGATCGTATTCAGAATAAAGTTACTTTGTAAGGGGAAGCACTCAAAACAAATCACCCCAAGATTCTGAGTCAGGTCTCCCTAATATGCCTACTCTGGCATGAAGATTTCTCAGGTTGAAAATAATAAATGCTCTAGTGGCTTAGGAAAATTTCTTACTCTCCCCTTAATGGAAGAAGTGAGCCCTTTTACTACCTAGAAAAATGAAGATTGTGGGGTCTTGGGGAACAAGCAAATATTCCTCAACTCCTAGGTTCTTTTCAGGCTGGATAAGTAATCAAAACAGCAGTAGATGAAACCAAAGGAAAAATCAATTTAATAACATATATATAGAGAATCCGCATAGATGTAAACTCTAAAGAACAGTGGAATGGATCAGGGAGATCTCTTCTGTGTTTAGGGACCTGTAGAATCAAGGAGAAAGAAGGGGAGACTACAACTGACAGAAAAGAAGGAGATTGTTTTTTCTCTGAGAGTAAAGATGAAAATCTAAGGTAAAGAGGACATGTTTTTGAGATTCCCCAGAACTACATTCTTCCAGGTCATAAAAGGGAGAGCAGTGACTGCTTCTCCAATTAGGAAGAGAGTAGGGATTCAGGAAGTTAAACCTCTTCTATTAGGAAAGGGTAAAGGACTTAGGAAGGACAGAGCTTCCTCCTCAGACTCCATGGTCCTCACTACTCTTAACTCAAAGTACAGTGGTTACTGGAGTGGATGGGCAGAGGGAGGAGGGAATAGGGGAACAAATATATCAGGATAGACATTGGAGCTTCAGTGGAGGATGAATGCAGCATGTGCAAATGGAGCTGTGAACTTTTACTTCGAAAAATATATATTTATGTATATAATCAGTAAATCAATCAAATTCAATGGGGAGAAAAAGATAATCTGCATTCTCTGAGTAGTGTCAATAAGCCTCCCGAAATTCGCAGGACCGCAAATAAACCTTAGGTTCCATATCCAAGTGACAAAAGATCTACTATGGATGGGGGGATGGTTGGGAACAGTCAGGGAGGGGAGGTGGTGGGAGAACCCTGGGGAATACAAAGATGTGAAATGTATATATACAATATATATTATATATAATTATCTATAAAAAGAATCTACTATGGGCACACTAAGAAAATATGATACTCTTGGGGAAACCAGTGCCACAGGAGCTATTTTCCAGGTGTATGATTATCTACAGAAATATCCTCTCTAGCTGAGAAACCCATCTTTACCTTCAGAGTACACATGAAGTGCTCGCCTCCTCTTCCTGGAAAGTACCCCTCCTTTTCCCTGGCACTGCAGGCTCCTGCCCCATGCCTTAGTTTAGTGTTTAAACCCTATTATTCTCAACTGAAACCCAGATCCACAGTAGATGCCCACACATTCATGTCAATGAATTTCTTTTCCCTTCTGCCAAATAACCTGAATCTGATTACTTAATCAGCCCAAGAAAAACCCAGATGGGTCAGGGGAATTTTTGCCTATACCCCAACATAATCAGAGCAAGAGTAGGTATTACCATCTCCCATTCTATATCTGAGGAAAATAAAGCTGAGAGACTTATATCCAGTCACACCAGTGGGAAAGAGGGTAGCCGGGATTCTTCTTGAGACTTCTGATATCTGGTATATTACCCACCCTCTTCACCTAGGTAGTGGAAAAGTTTGTGCCTACACCAGTGTGAATGTGTATAGGAAGAAATGCTATAACCACGCACTTCTTAGTTCCCATAATAAGTAAGTTCTAGATGTATTTCAATTTTATACCTAAAATCATCTTTTACACCCTCCATTTTTTTTCAGTTACTATACACCCCATCTTCTTATAAGTCTAAGAAACACAGGTAAGCTTACAGAAAATTTAAAAAAAAAAAGACAAAACATTGCGTAGTCATTAAGATCAGTGTGCTGAAAAGCATATTCATCACATTGGAAATGTTCCACAGTATATACTATCCACATTATATTAACATACACATACGTACACACACGACAAGAAGATTGAAAGTATGATCAAAAAGTAATCACTGGTTTTATCCTTATAGTTGGATTATAAAGAGTTTTTGTTTTCTTCTGGGTATTTAAAAAGATTTTGGAGATTTATACAATGAGAATGTTTTACTTTTGTAACTGAAATTATTACTTGTTAAACTAAGGCAAATTGTTGTGGGGGAATGGGGAATAAAAATATCTCCAAGCATAAATATTTCACAGGCTTGTTTGCTGTTTGCTTCCTTGTTTTAAGGGAATTAATTAACAATATGGCTGAGGTATGGGATAGGTAAAAATTTAGAATCCCATCCCACAATGAGACAGGAAATACATACCATACGGTGGCTCTGAGACTTGATGAAATAATTGAAAAAAAGGAGGAGAACCTACAGCAAGAGGAAATGAGGGAGAGATAAAAAAAATTTTAAACCTGTAAGGCAAAAATCCCTAATCACATCTCATAAAGGGTTAAGCAAAGCAAAAGCAGAATATAAAACTGAGATAAAACCTCCTTCTCTGATGCCATAGAAGGAACTGAATGAGTCTTGAAAATCAAGTAGGCTATTTCCAGGTACCAGGGAGCCTGAAAACATATTCTCCTGACTTAAAAGGAGTTAAAAAGGCAAAAAGTGGTGGAGAAGTTCACACAATGCTTTTGTAGCAAAAGCAAAAAAAAAAAAAAAAAGGAGTAAATAACAATTTTAAATGAATTATAAGTATGCACCTCTAGGAATAAATGTCTTATGAAGATTTATTCAGGAAACACAGACCAAAAATGTAGTATCGATGGTTTAAACTTTTGAAAAAATTATGAAAATAATAAATTAAAACCTAAACTATGAAATCATGAGACAAGAAAGCAATAGAGCAAATAAACATTTAAGTTCACTGTAGAATTCAAAACACATAGTGAACCATTCAACAAGGGAAAACACAAGAATCAAGGATGGCACAAAAGGACACAGTAAATCAATTAAATCATTCATTCAAATAGTCAGGGAGATAATGTAAAATATGAAAGATAAACATCACAGCTCTAGAATGAGTAGGCCTATATAAAAACTGAGAGAGCAAAATAGAAACTATATTCAGTAACAATAACAGAAGACAAAGTTCACAATATTTTCAGGCATCAGAAAACAATTATTGGAAAGAAACTAGCATGTACAAAAATCCTAGTGGAATCCCAGACTATCAAGAACAAAGACCAAATTGCATAAGCATGTAGGCAAAAGCAAGTTACATACAAAGGGGGGAAAAGTAAGGATTCTCCTTGGCATCCTAATTCCATGAGACAATGGAGCACTGTCCACAGAGATGAGGGGATTTTTCCTAGATCCAGTTCAGTTATTATGGATGTTTAATAGGAGAAGGGGAAAGAAAAAAGAGGAAAAGATAATCATATGAAAAATGAGGAGAAAGGAAAGAAGTAGAAAAAGATGAAAATGATGATAATTCCAACTATGTAAAAACTCTAAAAAAAAAAAATGCCAACAAATCATTGCTGTAAAACATGACATCATACTCTAAATAACCAAAACAAAATGCGTACCTCAAATAATGAGTTAGTAGTGACATGAATGTATTTCATGGACCTAATGATACTCAAAATTAAATTAAGTACAAAATGGTGGTAAATATTGTTACAAAAATTTAAGCATAAAATTTTACTAGCTTTTAAATATAAAAAATGATCTCATAGTTATAAATAAAAGTAGACTGTAACTTTTTATGTCATGAAAATTAATATTCCAAATATTTTTAAGCTTTTTTATTGATTACACACACAAACATATATATATATATAATATTGTTGTATATCCTGATATTCCCCTATCACCCTCTCACCCGTGAACTTCCATCACCATCTCCTATGCCCATCCCTCCCCCACGTGTCCCTCTTCTGCTTTATGCTTTAGCTCTGCTGACAGTTTGTTAGTGTTGACTTTCAGAAAACAAATTTAAAGGCAAAGAGATCAATTAAAACTAAAGTCAAAGAAGGGATTAGCTTAACTGGAAGAGAGTTTTTAAATGATCACAAAATCAATAAAAATGATATTTATCAGGAAGACTATTAAGACTGTAACTTAAAGATGAAAAATATACCACACAAAATATGAAGTTATAGGCAGACATATAGATATAAGTAGGCATATAGACAGGTAAGTAGATAGACACTCACTAACAGATAAAAATACAGATATACAGATATATAATGACACAGTTTACCAAAGTTTGTTAAAATTTAAAATAAAGATTACTCTATAGATAGGTTGAATTCTGTGAGGGGAATGGCATTCACTTTT
Source organism: Uropsilus gracilis (assembly GCA_004024945.1). Lineage (NCBI taxonomy): Eukaryota > Metazoa > Chordata > Mammalia > Eulipotyphla > Talpidae > Uropsilus > Uropsilus gracilis. The sequence goes on along the minus strand of PVHY01010309.1, from coordinate 38,279 downwards.
ATCAAAAGAAGGTTAGTTTTAAATTGACAAGCTGGTACAGTTCGCAGTAAAGTATAACTGTCAAAATATTCATGGTCTACATAACATAACATCAAATATTATAAAGAAAAAACTGTGGAAAATAAAAAAGTGAGGGGAGAGGAAGAAAATAAAAACAATACCCATTCAGATTGATAGTGAGTAGAGAATTTGTAAGTAGAGAATAAAAACAATACCCACTGAGATAACTAGTGAATAGAGAATTTGTAAGTAGAGAATTTGATAATATTATATTATTAAAGCAATGTTAATGCTTTATTCAGGCTTGTATACTGAAAATAGAGAATTTCGTTTCTTTTCTAGTGTCTACTAAATAGTTATAAAACAACCAATATTAAATAACTAAGAAAATTCCATTAAATGTCAAAAAAAGAAATTAATAATATAGATTATATTCTCCACACTTCAATAAACTAGGAATTAATTTTAGGAGTGGAACAAAATAATTATTCCAACAACTTGGAAATAATTATTGGGTCAAAAATAAAACCAAAATAGTAATTACAGAATTTTAGAGAACAGCAATAAAGCAAGTAGCACATATCAAAATATATGGAAAGTGGCCAAAGTGAACTCAAAGTAAATTTCATAGCTTGAAATACTTGAAACTGAGCAAGAAATAGAGTCAATTATTTAAGAAATCAACCCAAGAAACTAGAAAATAAAAGGTTGAGTGCAGCAAGAAAAGGGCTAGATAAAGGTCAAAGCAGAAATAACAAAAAATAGGAAAATGCCAAAATTAATAAATACAGAAACTGATTTTTTGAAAAGACAACAAACTAGATAAGTCATAAAATAGTCTCACCAAACTAAAATAGAATAAAGCATAGAAAAACAGAAATGAAGAGTTCAGGGGAAATTGCATAGACAAAAAATTCAGGAAAAAATGAGTCATCTGTGCGATGACAAATTTGGAGATTAGACTAAAGTTAAAAATATATCTTACAAACATATATGTCTCTTTAAAAAAATTATCAGATCCAAGCACTCTCTAGGGTGATTCATGGGATATTTTAAGTCCCTTGTGCCCTTGCTACTGGTCCATGTATCAGCAGCATGGAAATAAGTTGGGTGCCTGTAGGAAAAGAAGACCTCAAAACCCTACCTAGTGAATATGCACTTTAACAAGCTTCTCAAGTGGTTCACAGGCAAGTAAAAGTTTGAGAAGCAAGATTTGAGATTTAGAGAAGAAAGGAAATTTCTTTCAGGTGGTACATTCAAAAACTTCAAATTATTTCATTTATGGAAACTTAAAATTCTAAAATAGTTTTTCCAACAAAAAGCATTCCACACTTCGTTAACTATATGTCATACAACAAAGAAGTGGTACTTATTCCAGGTGTATGACCAGAGTTTATTATTAAATCTGTTAACAGAAAAATATCAGTGAATTTGCTTTAAAATCATTTCAGTTTGGGCAAGGCTGTTCTGAGTATGCTTTTGATCAAGGCATTGATAAAAATAATTCATACAAGTTTTTTTAAATCCCTATTGCAAAAACCATTAAAATTATAAACAAGATTTAAAGAAAAATGACTAACTTGGAAAACGGTTTAAACTTCTAGAAGTGGTTATTATCTAGAATACATAAAGAACTACTAAAACTTACCAAGAAAATGATGATAACCACTCAACAACTAACCAACAATGTGTGAAAGATATTAACCAAGTCACAAAAGAAAGATAGTCATCCATTCAACCCATAAAGCAACAAATGAGCATGTACTATTTGTTCTATTCTAGGTTTAACTAACAAAACAAAGTAACTTCCCACATGTAAACATGCTCTAACTAACACAATTTCAAACACAAGTCAAATGCATATTCACCCAACTAGCAAAGGCAAATATTAAAAAAGACAGATTAAAATCCCGGGTTACAGGATGGGTGGAATTGGAAATGTTTATACATCACCAATGGGGTTTAAACTGTTAGACTAATGTGCTGGCATCAAATTTGGTTAAATGTTTATTTTAAAGCATAGTTTTAAACTGTTTCCAAAGCAAATAGACAAGAGTATGAGACCATCATCAAAACAACCTAAAGGTTCATCAACAGAAGGGCATAAAACAATCAAACTGTATTTCTCAGTATCTTATTATTTGTTCATATATGGAGCATGGACCTTTTTTTCATATCAACAGCAAAATAAAATGCTATTTTGAAATGTTGCATTTATTTTGCAGCATTTCAAATGCAAGATAAGACATCTGAAGACAATAGGAACTAAAACATTTTTAATGAAGACAGGGAAATCATATATGTAAGGATATGATACAGTAGCGAAAATACTCAAAAGATAATGGATATAAACATCATTCAGAGCTTTCTGAAAATAAGGTCTAGCCTGCTGACGTGCACCAAGTCCTCATCCCACAGTCTTCAGTGATCCTAAAACAGGTCATGCCTACAACTTGTCCCTGCTAATAGTCACATCTTTTCCAGGCGCCATCTTCCATGAGTAAATCTCAGCTCTCTCTGCATTGGTTTCTCAGAGTTCTTGCCCCAAAACATTCAAATCCCCAACACCACAGTCACTGTCCACCCACTAGCCCCATCTCCCTCTGACTTGCCCCATCTCCCTCTGACTTCCCTCATCTCCCTCTGACTTCCCTCTCATGCCTGTGCTCTCCACTGGCCTTCTAACACCTTTCCAGCCATTCAGAGCTCCACCTCATCTCCCAGACTATACATATCACGCTCTCCTCTGCTATGGGGAATGTTCCTGTCCTCTTGTCAAAGCAATTTTTTTTCTTTCATGAAGTTTCAACTCAAGCATCATCCTTGAGAGCAGTATCCACCAACCAGCCTCTTCATTATTAGGATTTACAATATCCTGCCTGCCCACTTCCTTACATGTCTCACGATTATTCTGGGGAAGAAAAGAAACCTGTTGTGATTTTAAATTAATGATTGGTTTGCTTGTTCAGTAGCCGTCTCCTCCACTGAACGCATGTTCCAGAAAATATCCCTTATGTCGAGTATGCTCTGCACTGAAGGCCCAGCAAACTGGCTGAAAACTTGCAGTGCTGAAGGATTCAGATTCTGTTAAAAGAGTAATTGTATATGAACAGTTTTGAACAGAGCATGAAGAAACTTAAAGATGTTTATAAGCAATATTCCTGTTTTTCCCCATTTTGTTTTGTTTTATTTTACATCATTATCTACCCCAGGGTTCTCCCACTACCGTATCACCCGTGAGCCATCATCCTAGCCTTTTGTGCCCTTCCCACTCCCACTTCCTCCCTCCCCCTTCTCATGCTCCATGCTTCAACTGCTTCAATTTTGTTGGGTTAGTTTTAAATTTTCTTGTCTGTTTTTTCTATATCCCTCATATAAGTGAGACCATTCAGTATTTCTCTTTTCTTTCTGGCTTATTTCTGCTAGCACGATTCCTTCTAGTTTCATCCATATTGCTGTGATTGACATGTTCGTTTTTTTTGATTGATGAATAATACTCCATCGTGTACATATACTACAGCTTTCTGTACCATTCTTTTATTTTGTATAATTTGGGTAAATTCCTAGCAGTGGGATTGCTGGATCAAATGGGAATTCTGTTTTCAGTAGCATTAGCAATATTCTTGATCCTTGTTCCTATTCTAAGCTCTGGGTTTGAGGAAACTACATTAGTTGCAAGGTTTCACTTTCCTCAATTTCAGTAACCTGAAGCCAAACACAACACAAACTATAGTATTATGCACAGTAATGTGTTGAGAAAAAACATCTGAGAGACCACAGTCACGCAACTTTTATTACAGCAAACTGCTTAACAGTTTCACTGTATTATCAGATTTTTTTTCAGGTTTTTAAAGTAACTTTTTTTTAAGTTAACATGTGCATAACAGGAAAACCTAAAAGCACAAAAAGCAAAGAACAAAGTCATCCACAATTACAAGCAATTTAGTTTGACATGTCCTTTGAGGTCCCGTGTGTATATCTTCGTAACTAAGCATCCATCTTTAAGTCATTAAGATTGTATAGTTATGTAGCATGCTTTTCCACACACCGTGAATATTTACTATTTCAAAGTTCCAAAGCTATATGAGTATTTTGATAACTAAGAATACACACACCAACTAATATTAGGTAGGTATTATTATTAACACCCAACTGTGTACTCATTTTTTTCAAACTTAACGGTTTAATCAACTAATTTAAGTATAGCTTTTAAAAAGGTCAAAGCTGTTTGCAATTTGCTCTCAAGCCATGTTTGGAATTTTGTAAAGATTCCAAAGCTCTGGCAAGGTCTTTTTATTGATCTATCAAAGGAACATTAGCCACACGTACCACTCCCTTTGAGAGCTTTGTGATTTTTTTCTTAGACCTTTGGACTTTCATATCCCTCGATAAATCTGAAGCCATTATCTCATATTCTTTTTCTTTTTTTTTTCCCAGTTAGAAAAGAACATTGAAGTTCTGTGTCTCATCTGGAGGACTCTAGGAGCAACCCTGCAACCTCCATTGTGCCCCGAGGCTCCACCCTTTCCTCTTATAGTTTCGAGGGGAGAGGGCCACACCTTCTTCAGGTACCACAGCCTGAATGGGAGACCTCAGGCCTTGCTCTCTCCAGCAAGGGGGGGGGGGCTGGGAGAAGGAGTAGCTAGGTGGTGCCCCTCTGGGGGACACTAGAGGGCAACCCTATGATCTCCCTTGAGGCCTGTATATCCCCAACCTATATCCCTGGAGGGCTGGGTTCCACCCCTTTCTCCCATAGGATGGGGCAGAAACCTGCCAGGTTGCGGGGGGGGGGGTCCCCTCTCTGGTTCATTTTCACCTCAGTCATTCAGCATCTTGAAAGAGAAAACAACAACCCAGAAACAGATACAGTGAAAGAGATAGAGAAATTAGAGGAAATAAAGGCCCCAAACATACCCATCACCTGCCCAAAAAAGAGCAAGGTCAGGAATTCTGAGACACAATGCTGCCTTTGAAGACAGTGAAGTCATATCACCAAGTAACACCAATATTTCTCATGCTGAAGCTAAGCATCCCATCCAGAGACATCTTCAAAGTGAGCAAGAAGCTCCCCAATCTCAATAGGGAGCAAAGCCACAAAGAAGTGGCAGTGATTCACAGTGATCTGTGAACCAAAACAGAGGAGCAAGCCATACCAACCACTGGCTGAGGTCTGTCCCCACCAGGAAACTTCCCCAACAGCTGGGAAGCCAGTTTCCAGAGCTACAAGGCCAATAAGGTAGCACCCAAAGTCAGTGTCCAGAGCTACAAGGCCAGTAAGGTAGCACCAAGGGACAAACTTCGGAATGAGGAGACAACAAATATGAACGAGGAAACATGAAAGCAGAGATCATAAGGGTCCTAAGAAAAAGAGACTGGCTCCTCCACCACAGGAAATTCCACAACAGAGAAATGGGGAGAGCCACTCCACCCACTAGACCCACAGGAGGTGGGCTGACAAGCTCAGAAGGGCCACCCACCCCAATGTTATTCATGGAGAACTGATCAGCCTGGTCTGCAGTCCCCTGGGAACGTGGGACTTCACCCAGGAGGACACTGCTTCAGAAAAGAACACAAAGAGACTAATAGGCCAATCATCAACCAACAACTGACAATGAGGAAGGAACTGCAGTGACCAAAAGCAGGGTCAGGGGAAGGGGGGGTGAGGGGGGAGGACCATGCCTACAAACATAAGCTATGGATGCAAACAATAAGAAAAAGAAAAAGAAATACACCAAAAATTTTTTAATTAATTAATTAAATTAAACTTTATCAGAAAAAAAAAGCATCTATTCAGAGCACGATCCATAATCCTGGCACCCAATGGGTGTCTTGAACAGTATGCCCTACAGATAAGGGAGGACTATGATAATCAGAGAAGTAGCAAGATATGTTCATTACAACATTGCTGTCCAGCAAAAATTGGCAACAACCTATATCCCCAATCGGAGCAATATTTACTTAATACGTGGAAAGGAATAATCATCAAGCATATGGTGTGACAGGGTTTTAAAAGAGAGGAAGAAACAACACACAGTTGTACTTTAACTTTTGAAAGAGCAAAGTACACAATTCCATATGTAAAATCATCCAATCGATGAATCACGGTTTTGCTTTCTCCCATTTCCTACATTTTCCATTTCTACATATTTTATAATTTTTGACATTGAACAAGAGGTTAGATTTTTAAAACAATAATGCAAAATAAACATCATCTTTAATTAAAAAAAAAAAAAAGAAGATTTCTCCTCCCTGAATGTAATCTTTAGGACTCATGAGAAAGGAAACTTTTATTTTCAAATATAAAGCAGAAGGGCTATGTTCAATCAAGGAAGATTGCTCTAGTTAAAATTGCTTGAGAGTCTATCAGCATGCAAAGCATAGTCATCGCATATGATAATTTATTCTGATTCCCAAACCAAAGGGAAAAAAATCATTAATATGGGCTCTTTCACCTCAAAATCTATGAAGACGCACTACCTCCTCCCTTCTCAGTCCTGTCTCCATCCAGCACCACCCCTGTCTGCTCTGGAGCACCCCCTCACCACGCTCTGACTTCTCTGCCTCTGTCTCTTTGCATGCATGTTTCATGCTCAGTTCCCCCTCAACTTCCTTTTAAACTCAACAGCCCAGTTGCCCTGAATCCCCCCAAGAGTTGCCCTTTTCTCCTTGGTAGGCTATGTTATAAAAATATGAGACGTATTTATTGAACTGCCTTTGCTTCCTCCCATGAATCTAAAACCAGGTGAGAAATCATCTGTTAAGAGCTCTCTCCAAAAGTACTAAATTAAATTGTTTTGTTTCCTAGGTCTCTGAACTTGAGAAGCCCATCAGTAACCCTACTCCAAAGTCCCCCAGGGAGGGGGGGGAGAGAGAGAGAGAGAGAGAGAGAGAGAGAGAGACCCTTGCTGAGACATCTAGCTTTCTAGAACCGAAGTCTTCAGCATTTAAGCAAAATTGATCACAAGCCAATAAAAACTTATAGCAAAAGCTGTGAGGCAAAGTGTGGATGGCAACCAAGAGTGAGTTTGCCCCAAAATCTGGAGACCACAGTTAAGTGTGAGGCTCCTAAGAGGTCATAAAAACAGCTTGCCATTCTAACACAAGGGGACAAATCCTTCAGATGGCAGGATGAACCATGCCCAGTGAGTCCTGCCCTCCATCATTCCCACAACTGGAACCCTCAGAAATCAAGAGCAGTGTCAAGAGAAGTCCAGAAACAGGGGATTACAGTTCTTGAGATCACACAGTCTATCAAAAGGTTAGACAGGACTTGAAACATCATCGCTTAAGTAGAAAATCAAGTACCCAGCAGAGTAAAAGTGAAAGCTGTCTGTTAGCTGAGCAGCTCTGCTCCCTCCTTTGACAGTTTAAATGGCTCAGAGGTATGAGGGAAAAGAAAATATAGGTTGGTTTCTGCCTCCTGGTTCTTGCACAGAGCTCCTGAAATCTTTGTAATTTCCTAAGTGGTAAGAGCACCAGGAGCATCTCTTGTTCTAATATTTATCTTTGACCCTGTCCCTGACAAAGGGCTCCTCAAAACCCTTGTAATTTCCTAAGTGATAAGAGCACATTTGAGTTCTTTTGTTTTACAGGGGTGACTCTGAATGGGGACTGTCACCAGAAAGAGCAGAACATGATTAGAAGCTTGGCGTTTCCAGACCCCTCCCCCTCCCCCAGTCTGTCCAGAGAGTGGAGAGGGGTTGGGAATAGAGCTAATAACTGAGGCTGCCTATACCTATACAAGAAAGCTCCCATAAAATCCCAGTAGCAGGGAATTAGGAAAGCTGCTAGGTTGGTAAGCAAATCCATACATGGAGGGTAACATACCCCAACTCCATAGGGAAGAGAATCCTACACACCAGCCTCTCCAAATCCTCACCTTAGGTCTCTCTACATGTGGCTGTTCACCTATATCCTTTAGTAAACCTGTCAACCTTCAGTAAGTGTTCCTGAGTCCTGTGAGCCACTCAAAACAATTAGTAGAAGCCAAGGGGAGGGGCAGAGGATCTGGAATCTTTGATCCAGGCCCAGGTGGCCAGAAGCACAGGTGACAAGCCAGCCTACAACAGGTGCCTGGAGTGGAGGCTGGGCAGATAGAGGAGGGAGTGAAGTTTTGTGGGACTGAATCCTTAACTTGTGGGATCCGATGTTCCCTTGGGGACTGTAGCATTAAAACTGAGTTAAACTGTAGGACATTCTGTTTGGTGTGGGGAAAAATCTCCATGCATTTATGAACAAGAAAGGTCTTATAAAATAAGGTTCACAGGGAAGGAATACACAACAGGGGAAAGTGGGTTTCCCCTACTCTTAAGAAGGAAGGCACTTGATTTTTCCTTTGCAAGAGAGAATAACAAAATCTCAGAAAGTCATTTTTGGTTTCAATTTTTTACTTGGAATTAGAAACACACATTTGATTTTAACACTTCTCACTATGTAAATAGAGGCCTCTGACTTGAAAAACATGCAGTATCAGATCTTATTATTCTTCTACCTTTAGCCATTTCTGCCTTTATGAGTTATTTATTATTTCATTTTCAATAACTTTGATATGTAAATTAAAGCTACTGTACCAAATGTTATGATTTAGATAAAGATCTAGAAACACTAATATTTCTCATTACAGATTTTGCTTATCCAACTGAATCCAACCAAATCACCCAATTTGAACCATGTAAGGAAAATGCCTGGACAGAACTTTGTAGACTTTTGAGACCACTTGAAATTCAAACCCATGAACCGAAGATTTCCTAATAACCGCTTTTCTTGGTTTGCTATAATGGTGCATTGTCCAGTAACTTTAAATCATGATTAATTTTTCTGTTTCAAATGCAAACAGAATCATTTCTGGGTCCAATATGAAAAGTTCTGAGTCTTCAGACTCGAAAAAGTATGAAGCCTCGTAGTTGATCAATAGCATTATTTGCACTTTCCAGAGTATGACTTTGGTCAAGGTTACCCTCTTTCCCTGAATGTCTTTAACTGTATAAAGTAGGTGAGGAAGCAGAACCACAGTCAGTATGAAACAAGACCAGCCAAGTGAAAGTGCTGACTCAGTGTGTCTGGCATGTGGTGTGAACTCAATAGTCCTTAAACCATTGCTCTTAAGCGCAATGCTATGCTGACATTGAGGCAGAGAGGGAAGAAATCGCTCTTCATAAAGACTGAAAATCTCTCAGTGAAGTCAGTGGCTCAACTTGCGGCTAAATTCACGGAAACAAAGACGGACATCCCTTAGGCTAGCCTTGCTCATCCATCGCCTGTGCCTGATGGCCCCAGTGAACACGAAGCACTTGTCAGGTGACAGCTTGGGATCACTGACCTCGCACATCAAGAGCTTATATTCAGTGGTCCTCTTTATGAGAATGTGCTGGCCACCCTTACTATCCAGTGGTTGGGGAACTGACCCAGACACTACAGTGAGAAATGACAAGAGTGTGGGTAGCCAATAGTAAGACAGAGCAAGAGGTCAGAAAGCTGCGAGACCACCTCAAGGTCACTGAATGTTTCTGCAAAACAAGTTAGCACTTGAGAAGGGCTGGCCAAGAGATGGACGGCGTTTTACATCTATCCATTCGCTAGCTCTCTCAGTGGGATGCTCTACGCTCAGCACCCGCCACAGGTACCTGCAGTAGCTCTGTGCTCACTCTCACCATTGCAGAGCACAGAAGATGGGCAGCACAGAAGCTGGGGGGCAAGGAGGTGCCCAAGGGGGTGCCCACGTCCTTGGGGAGCTGACAAGCTACTTTGCAAAGTCCTGCCAAGAGACACACTGAGCCCAGAATGTCAGTGAGCTCTACAGCTGGCATGGTGTCACATGCAGTCTGGCCTCAAAGGAGCCTGGACACAAGCTCAGGCTCCTTCCCTGATGGCAATGGGACCGTCCCTTAGATGGCAAGATGAGAGTGACATGGCCTGATTTGCATTTTAGAAAGATCAGTGGGTGTGCACAGGTATGTGCCCTCCTGACCCATTTCATTCCCTGGGCATCTCTGACTGTGCCACATTTACATATATGCTGATCAAGTGACCCCTGACCCCCACCCCAAGAGAACAGAGGCTCCTCACACTTCAGTTACCTTTACTTCGGGTTGACTTGAGCAGAGCTGGAATGAAAAGCATCTGATCTCAGTCATAGAGCACACTTCCGGAGGCTTGATAGACATTCTCAACCTGTTCTCCCAGAGGCCACACACAGCTACATACAACCTAGGCCACACAGCCCAGGCCATACCCTTTGTCCTTCCCTTCAAACCTTCTTTCCGAGGATCCTGATCGCCAGGGTTCAAAAGCTGTTCTCAACCCTGGCCACATCCTGTCACTCACCATAACCTGCTATATCTTTTTTCAAGAAGATCCTCCCGACCAGCTTCCCACCCAGCCCCACCACCCCTACCCTTGCTCAGTTTATAGTGCCTCACTCATCAGTGCTGCCCCAAGAACCTGGACCCTCTGCCACCTGCAATCCACTATGCCAGCTCATCTTCCATTATCGAGCCAGTTCCCCACCAAATCTGGCAGACTCAGAACTCAACGACCAGGAATAGGGTTGGTAGAGTTGGTTGCGCTTGATAAGACACTGGGTGCCTACAAGGCTCTCCTCAGGCTCTCTGCGATGCCCAGCTTGTCAATTCTTCCTATGGAACAAATCATCCAGCCTACCTTGCACTCCTGCTCTGGCTTCTGCTCATAGTGGCACCAGAGTGCCTGAGTATACGCCAAGAATTTATATCCTCCCAAAGCTCACAAGGTGACTGTCTTTCAAAACAGAGTCTTTGCAAAAATCACTAGCCAAGATGAGGTCATACTGGATTAAAGTGAATGCTAATCCAATGACTGGTGTCTTCATAAGAAGAAAAACCAGAGACAAAGATACCTAAGGAAAAGATGGTCCTGTGACAGTAGAGGTACAAGCTGGAGCGTGTGACGCTGAGGATGACTGGCATCTCCAGCAACAAGGAGAGAGGTGTCATTCTCCCTTCGAGCCCCCTGATGAAGCCTCCTCTGCCAGCACCTTGATTTCAGGCTTCTTTTCTCCAGAACTGGAAGAGAACATGTTTGTATTGTCTTCAGCCACTCAGTGCATGGTGCTGTATCATGGCAGCTCTGGGAAAGAAGCACACAGAACCTAGTGCCACCACCTAGGACACCCAGCAATCCCTGAGCTGGGAGTTCAGTGAGTCCTTCCCAGACAGGCCAGCTCCAATCCCTATCCTCCTGCAGGAGGCCAGGGTGCTCTCCCCATTCGCTAACAAAAATGTTGCCAAGTCTTAATCAGTCCTGGGTTTCTGGGGTCACCCACTCCAAAGGCCAAGTTCAGTCACCTTGAATTACTAATTGGCTACTGATGAGTTTACAGTTTGGTCCTCTTGCAAATGAGGACCAGTGAGAGTGTTAATTGCCTGCAAGGCTAGACACTATTTCTCTTTGTGCCACAGACTTTGATTCTAATTCCAGCCACCATTTCCCAAATACGAACACACACAAATGCACTGCACGCAAGAGAAGGAGAGAAAGAACAAAAGATACTCTTCAAAATTAATGCCCCCAATCACCAAGAAACTGAGCAGTTTCTTCACATATCAAGGACAGCATATTATTAGTCTCATGAAATACCTTTCTTCCTAAGAGACTAAAAAACTAGGAAAATTTCATTCCACTTGGCTTCACAAGTCCCAAGAGAGGTAACAGGTAAACATCACCTGTTTCCATCATCTTCAGGTGTATCCCGAGCCTATCCTAGAATCGGAGGCTGCCCTCTGCTCAGGTCTGGGAAATTAAGGAAGCATGGATACGCTACCCACCCCACTCACACGCCACCCCTGCCTCCACCCTACTTCTTCCCTAGACAGATGCCCTCTGTTCATGCTGAGAGCAAAGGAATGTGCTGTAAGTTGATGACTCAAATCTGCAATAGACTCACCTTCATATATTCTTGGGTTCATTAATTCAATTATTCATTTGTTCATAATCTTGCACTAAACCTGACTGTATTCTAACATATTCAAAAACATCAAGCAGTCTGTGGAGAATGAGAGAGGCCAGAGACAAGGATGTCACCCAAATAATAGATGGCCAAGGTCTGTCTGCTGAATAAGAAAGCAGAATGTTTCCAAAACTTTACCACTTGATTTTTTTGCCTCTCATTTTTTTTATGAAATAAAACAAAAAATTCAACCCAATTTCTAGAAAGATCCATATCCTCTAAAACAGTGATCCATTCAAATGCAAGATCCCTCCATCTCTGCTAAAATCCTAAAATCCTCCATCTCTGCTAAAATCTCTGCTAAAATCTCTGCTAAAATCCTAAAATCCTAATATTCCACAAAGAAAACAAAGATGGACTAAGTCCAATGGACTTACTTCCATTAGGATAAAACAAGAAATCTCAGCCTCTCCTGTCCACACCCCCAAGACCATAATGCATCTGAGGATAAAATTAGAGGAAGTAAATACTGTACAATCAATCCTACTCACAGTGGCATTATTCATAACAGCCAAAAGGTGGAAACAGACCAAGTGATCATTGATGGGTGAACAGAAACAAAATGTGGTCTGTTAATACAATGGAATAGTATTCAGCCCTGAAAAGGGAAGTACTGATACATGCTACCACTGAGCCAAGACTCAATTAGCTTTGAAGATACTATGTGAAGGAAGACAGACCAGAAACAAAAGGACAGATAGATGATTCTATGCATATGAAGTACTTGAACTCATCACAACCATAGAGACAGAAAGTAGAATGGTAGCTACCAGGGGCTGAGGGAAGGAAGAATGTGAATCTGTTGCCTCATGGGTATAATTTCCATTGTGGAAGAAAAGTTCTGAGAGGGATAGGCCTGATGGATGCACAATAATGTGAGTGTAACCAATGCCAGAGAATTGTGCACTCAAAAATGATTACAATGCACATTTTTATGCTTATTGATGTATACCTGACTGCAATACAAAATCAAAAATCAAAGGACTTCTCAGAATCCTCCAGAGGAAGGTTTTGTGCTACCAGGATGTTTGCAGATTCACCCACATCCCTTTCTTTGAGTTGGTGTCCTCCACCCCTAGTCACTGAGGAGTTAGCAGCTGATGGTTCACAGTTACTGCCTTCCCCAGAAAATGTTCCTTGACCAGAAGGAGTCACCTGGAAGCTCTACCCCTTACATATCCACTCCCATGTGGAAAGTCAGAGGCAGATGCCCAAGTGACACTGGGGCACAAAAGTCCACTTGACTCAAGATGGAAGCATCTCCAGGGCACAGTTTAGCTTCCAGGCCTTCCAATGGCATCAGGCTGAGGCTCTTCTCTAGTTAACACCCTGGCTTTCTTGACTTTCATCCCTGTCCTCTTCCCTCATTCTTCTCCTGAAGTGCTCCCTCAGTAAACCAGCATCCCATGAATCCTTGCCTCAGGCTCCGAATGTAGAACAGCCATCTCTCCACATTTTTCCATTACCGCCCTCTAAGGCATTTGGACATTGTTCCCCAACTACATCTATGATATTTTAATAGCACAAATAAAATGTGTATCTGTTTTTGCACTGCATGAAAATCAGTGCTTTTCACACAAGAAGAATAAAAACATTCCAGTCTCCTACAACCCATTTTGCCCTCTTGCAGGAACATCACCCTCCTTGAGGACGCAAGTTCTACAGAACCTGACCTAACACGGCATGGAAACGTCTGGGTGATTAATGCATGGGATACAGAACTCTCCCCCGAAGCATCCAGTGCTCAGAAATGACTTCTGCTTTCCTGAATGCATTTTATTCACAACAAGCACCCCTCACCCTGCTAATGCTTGAAAATATCAACTCTGCCACCTCCGAGGTGCCCAGGAGCTATGCTAGACCCTGGAGAGAAAGAAAACAATGAATAAGTTAGAACCTTGAGTCAGCCTGCATGTGGGAGAAGGGTAAACAAATACACAGGTGCTGCAGCAGCAGCGTGAAGGCTCAGGTGTGGGAATGGGTGACCCGTTCAGACCCTGCAGTTCTGTCTCCCCCTGGAGGGAGACATACACCAACTCAGTGAGGCATCACAGGGTCAGCTTGGGGTGAGGAAGAGAAGGGGGAGCCACCCCATATACTTACTGGTTTGCTCATTCATTCCCTGGGCAACCATTTTCGAGCACTTACTCTTAACACCTGGCCCAGCACTGGCCCTGGGTGTCCAATATAAATGCAGCAAGAGAAAATGCTGGAAGGATGCTTTCCAGCAGACAGATCCAGGTTCAGGGTCTCAACAGTTTGAGATCTTGGATAAGTTTCTGAAGTGCTTACTTTCCTGATCTGTGACATGAGGATAAAAGCAGCACACATCTCAAGGGGCTGCTGCAAGGATTAAATAAGAGAATGAACATTAGGCAACATAGCTTATGTCTAGCAGAATGTTCTCGATATCTACTCAGATTCTCGGGTTGTGGTTCCTTTCATATCCCCTGGACACATCTCCTTCCCTCAAGAACTGAGTGCAAGAGAAGGGTCAGTGCTGCACCCGGGGAAGATGCATCTTATCTTGTCCCTTAGCTTTCTGAGAAAGGGGAGAAAGGTGCTCCCCCCACAGTCCCAGGGTCTATGTGGACTCCTGGTCCTGAATCCTGGAATCTCCCAATGGCTGAAACCTTCCCCTTACAAGTCCTGTGGCTCTGTTTAATGCATGTAACAAGATAAGCCTGCATTCCAGCTCACTTGGCAGATGCAAGGAGTAACTAATGCCTACAACTGTCACCATTTAGTGGAAGATTTAATAAATGGGGTGTTTTTCCAAGTACAACTTCAAGAGCCAAACTGAGGTTGGATCCCCTTGGTGCTCAATCCTGGCCCACCAAGCAGGCACCCAGGGACAGAGAACTACTTTTGGGGCACATTCAGACACCCAGTGATGCCTGTGCCCCAAGTCACAAATGCCCAGAATGCGATAAGGAGAATCAAAATCAACATTCCGGGGATGGCATCATCAACACTGGGTTCCAAGGGGTTATTTATTTATTATGTGATAATGGCCCAAATGTATACACTACTCCAAAATCTGCCATGAAAATTCAAACATCTTTGTAATCCCTGTTTACAAAGCACATAGAGAAATTAAAACAGGCTTAACAGAGTAGTGTTTGTGCATATTAATGAGCCTAAATTCTAAATCTGGATTTTGGAAATAAAAAGGGTAAAAGAGGATTCATTTCAGACTAATTTGCTTTTGAATATGACACTTTGCATGTCAAATAGTAGAGGGGATGTGGAATGGGGACCTAAAGAGGCAGGGTAAAGCCTCTGCACATAAGTATGGGGGCAGAGAGCTTTTAAGGGAAAATAAGATCCCTTTCTCTTAATTCTGCTTAAGCCTCTCCTGGCATAAGTCCTTCTGCAGCCTCCATGTCCTACTCATGGAGGGGATGATGCTAGGTCACCCATAGGACCACAGCATCCTTCTCTCTCTCATAGCCAACTTTTCTTGACAGGTCCTACGAGAACACAGAGTCACCACATGTTATAAGGGACGTGGTCTTGGAACTTACACATAAGGCCCTCGACAGATGAGTTCTTAGGTGATAGGGAGTTAGAGAAAAGCTAACACTAGACACAGAATCAGACTGATCTTGAGTTCAAATCCCAGACCTGTTTCCCACTTTCTCACTGACTGCAAACAACTGAAAGTCAGACCCTTTCTACCTCCGCAAAATAGAGCCATAATTCCTAATCTGATTTTAGCTCAAGCTAAAAGTAGCAGAAGGTAGAAACTTCCAAAGTGTTATCTCCATTTTCTCTGCTTTTCCAAAGATCAGCAATCAATGAAAAAGGGATAAGCAGCATTTTATGGAATTCAAAAGTCAGTGAGTTCCATTTTCAGTCATTTAAGGGTCCTCTACAGAGCTTTCCACGGTGATGGACCAGTTTGCATTCCCACCAGCAGTGGAGAAGTGTAACTGTCCACATCCATATCAGCACTTGCTGTTACCTTGTTTTTTGTTTTGTTTTGTTTTTTTGATATGGTACCAAAAAGCTGTGGTATATGTACTGATGGAATATTATTCATCCATCAAAAAAGACAAACATGTCTTCATAGCAATGTGGATGGAGCTAGAAAGAATCATGCTGGCAGAAATAAGTCAGAAAGAAAAAGAGAGAGACTGGATGGTCTCACTTATATTAGGAATAATGAGGGAACAAACAAATCAGACAAGAAAAACTTAAAACTAACTCTCAGCAAAACTGAAGCATGGAGCATGAGAGGAGGAGGGGGAAAGCAGGAGTGGAAGGGGCACAAAAGATTAAGCTGATAGTTCAAAGGTGATAAGGTGGAGGGAGAACACCAGGGTAGATAACGATGTAAAATAAATTTTTAAAACAAGATAAATTATTTTTAAAAATAGGTGAGTCACCAACACCCTATAGTCTAGATTTGTGGTAAGAAAAAACAGAAGAAAAAGACCCCAAAGAGCGTGGTTAGGGGCTGGGTAAAGGATGGGGTGGGGATGGACACAAGTGTGAGTGTCCTGAGCCCAAGTGTTCTTGGCCAGCTCTCTGTGGCATATGGCTCCGCGCTGCAGCCTGCAGGCCTCCAGCGCTGAGCCGAGTGTGGGGCTGTGCAAACAGACCTCCGGGCTGGGCTCCAGGTCCCTCCACTGAAAAGCAACTCCGCCCAAGTCATGTCACACTCTTCCTGTTGCTAATTTTCTCACCTGTGTACAAACAGTCGCCTTCTCCCCAGCTTTGCAACTCATGTCAGTCACCTGTCGGGAGAGTTCTTTGAAGATTTAATGTAGGATGTGGAATTGGCCTGGGCAATCTCACCCAACTCAGAAAGACTCACAGAATAAATAAATAATGAAAGAATAAATAAAGCAGATAATAAATAATAAATAATGCACATTATACAAAAAGAAGTCATCCCACACCAAAAACAAGAGACATCCTTCTTCCAGATCCCATGGCTCGTGTTTATCCCTGAAACGAAAGCAGCCCATTCCTCCTGAAGGCCCCCTCATCTTGGGGGTACTACTGCTCAGGACTGCCCTTTGCTCAGCCAGCTGCCTCAGGACTTACTGCCTCTGCTCCCAGCAGCCCCCTGGCCTCACCCCAATCATCCCTGCTCCAACACTTTCTTTACAAAACCAGGCAGTGGGTGGACAGACTGAAGTTGGCCCATCTGACCTTTTTAAATATTGCATTAAAATAGTATTTATCTTCATTGTTAAGTTTTGGGTTATCCCCTTAAATCTTGCCCTGAAGGGGAAGCCTCTACTGCTATCCTGGTCTCTATGCATAGTTCTTTTTGTCTCTTCTTTGCCCCAACTTCTCCCTCCCCACTCCATTCTGATCGTCTCCTCTTTCCATCCCTGCCTCCCTCCATCTCTTCCTCCCCTTCACCTGCTTCTGTCCAACTCTCTTATCCCTTATTTGCATTCCCCTCTCTTATCCGTCTGGCATTCTCCAGTGAACCTCACTCCTCTCTCATGCTCTCTGAGTCTCTTTCTCCCTAGTCACCCTGATTCTCTCTCTTTTTGCCTGTACTTGTGCCCAACCCACCAAGCCCAGCCATGCAAAGACTGTGAAGGAAGGACAAACAGAATTCCTCCTGGCTTATTGGGAAAAGCTCCAAACTCTCTCCTGCCTCAAACCTCCAAGCTCCATCCCATCTGCCAGCTCCTGTCAAACCAACTTGAGCAATTAAAGTCCCTGTCCCAGAAGTAGGCAGCTGAGTGGGCAGCTGGCTGATGCTTGAGACCCACCCCATAGATAGGAGACCAGAGCAAAGTGAGGAGGGAGGGGATAAGGGGCAAGTCTTAGGCAGGAGGCCTGTTGGTGGGAACTGGAGAACACTAAGGTTGGGGTGGGCCCAGACCCAGGACAGGGTCACTCACCCCTTGTGGCCTTTTCAGGGCAGCAGTCAGGAAACTGAATCAGAACGGATGGCACACCGTCTCTGGGAGTGCAGAGGCTAACACTTGTGTGTTGAATTTAATCCTATCCTCCACCTCTACCTTAGGCATAATTATTTCTCCAACTGAGCTCAGAGAGGTTGAACAATTTGCCTGAGAGCTCCCAGCCTGACTTTACTTCAGGACACCGGCTTCCCAGGCCAGAGAAGGAAGACTCCACCTTCCTTCCACCATCTCAACGCCTGAAAGACAACTCCCTCTGATGCACCTCAAGGACTAGGTAATAAAGGCCAATCTGTGGCTCATGATTCTTCTTCCACAAACAACAGTCACAATTGGCTAAGTGATCTGGAAAACTAAAATTAGATCCTAGATTGCAGCAAGCTCAGAAAATGGATTAAATAGCTACAAAAGGAACACAAAATTTCTAGAAGAAATGCAGGAGTAAGGCTCTGATGTGAAGGACAGGAAGACCACTGGAAGCTGACATGAACTTCTCATGGGGAAAGTCTCACTGATTCTGTTTTTTAAGGGGATTGTTTGGTTTTTTGTTTGCTTGTTTGTTTTTGAGGGGAAGGAGTTCTTTTGTGGGAGAAGAAGAAACTCTTCTTTAAGTGGAGTTTTATTTATTTTTCCCTACCACCATCCATTATATTCCCCTCCCCTGACACCCTCCCTTAACCTCAGAAACTTCACTACATCTATTAATGTCCACTAGTTTTTGTATTTTACTTTATAGGATCACCCACTATGTAAGCCTCCAATATTTGTTTCTGTCATCCTTACTTGCTTCACTACAATAGTTCCCTGAAACTCCTCCCATTTTTCTATAAATGGCAGAATTTTATCTTTCCTTATGGCAGAACAGTATTCTGTAGTGTGAATACATCACACTTTCTTAGAACCGTCTTCTTTCATCTTCGGTCATCGAACTCTTAGGATGTACTCACTACCAAGCTATTATAAGTATGCTGAAATAAACATTATAAGCCAGATGCGGTGGTGCAAGCTTGTAATCCCAGTGCTGGGAGGCTGAGACTAGGGATCACTTGAGTCTGGGGGTTCGAGACTAGCCCCGGGCAACATAGCAAGACCTAGTCTCTAAAAAAATAGCCGGGCATGAAGGTGAACACCTGTATTCCCAGCTACCTGGGAGACTGAGGCTAAGAGTCACTTGAGTACACAGTTTGGGGACTACCCTAGGCAACATAGGGAGACCCAGTCTCTAAAAGAAAAAAAATAAAAATAAATAAACATTATAGAACATAAAATATTTTCCAAGTTGGTGATTTCACATTCTCAGGACAGACGCCCAAGAGTGGGGTTAATGGATCATAAAGCATTTCCATTTTCAGCTTTTCAAAGATTATTCCAGATCCCTTTCCATAACAACTACAAAGTTTACATTCCCACCAACAGTGTAACAGGGGTTCTCTTTCTCCACATCTTTTCCACCACTTGTTGTTGCAAGTTCTTTTAATGTGTGCCTTTTTCCTTAGTATGAGAAAGTATCTTATGCACTGTGATTTTAACATGCATGTCTCTAATTAGAAGTGATCATTAACAATTTTCCAAGCATCTATTGACCTTCTGGAGATTTTCTTTGATGAACTGTTCGTTCATATCTCTTCCCATTTATTAACTGGATTTATGTTTTTTGTTGTCGAAAGAAAAGCTCCTTGCCCAAATATATGGTCACAGTTGCCACAATCTACATGAAAAGATTAAGCTTCTTAGAATACAAAGAATGTCTGTAATCCATAAAAAAAAAAAAAACTTGAAGCCCAAAAGAAAATATAGACAAAGTACTTGAAAAGATTCAGTCACCATTGCTGTCAAGAACTTAAAGATGTAAGAACAAGAAAAGAATGAGTCGAAGTGGACAATGGTACCCTTATTGAGATATTTTTCAATATTTATCAAGATTTCAAATAGTGCATTGACCCATCCACTCCACATTTAGAAATTTCCCTCTACTAACTCACATAGAGGGGAATACAAGATCAATCATGCCACATGATTTGAAAGAGCAGAACAAGGAAACATTGTAAATGTCCTGCAAGTGGGTATTGAGCCTGTGACAGGCAATGGCAGCACACAGCCAGGAAAAGGAATGAGATAAATCCACATCGATACCGTGGAAAGGCATTCAAATGCAAAACAGAAACTATAGCTATTATGATCTCTTATGAAATGTGACGTCTCTTTATATGTGTGTGAGCAGAGAGAATGTGTGCTGTCAGTGTGTGATGAACCTGTGAATGTGTGAGAATGCGTGTGAGACAGAATGTGTGTGAGTATGTATGTTTACATGTGTAGAGCACAGGTCCAGTGAGAGGGAAGAACACAGAAGAACACACCCTAAATATCCGCTCAGAGAAAGCTGTGAGGTCCTGAGGAAGAAAAGTCAAGAGAGAATAATCAGTCCTTTGCTACAAGTCACCCCTTGGCCAAGCCCAGCTGGGAGAGAGCTGAACAGTGAGATGCTAGTAATAACTCTCCCTAAGTAGAACTCAGCTCAGTTTGGTGAAGGAACTACAGCTGTGAATGCTGAGCCTATAAAAAATTCTGCACTTTTTCCTCAGTTTCAGATACTCCCTCAAAAGCAAAGCTGTTCACTTTGGCCTAACGCTCATCTGGGAGCCACCAACTGTTGCAACCCATGAATGGATTTGAATGCAGGCGAATCAGGTCATTTCCCTGGTCTATTCTACCTCATCTCTCCTGGGTGAGAGAAGACTGTTCGGGTATTTCAGCACCTCCCCCCCGGGCCCCCCACAGATCTGCTCTAAGTCCTATCAACCTTGTGCCTAACAGAGGGAGAGGAAGCAGGCAGCTAAGGGAGCTTGGTAGAGAAACGGTGTTACTAGCATTAACCTTAGCAAGTGCATTCAGCTGTAACAGAAACCAAAATAATGTGGCCTAAACAATTAGGCTTTTCTTGTTCTCATGTAAAAAGAGGTATGGAAAAATAGAACAGCTGGCACTGAATGAAATCTGATGGCAAACAGCTGCCTGGCCTGAGAGCCACTCCCAGGCCTGAGGGCTACCAAATCTCCAAACCTCAGGGTCCACAGGACGGCACAACCCTCCTGTAGGGGGACCTGCTTCCCAAACAGGATGGATGCCTCAGTTTCTGCTACTTGAGTAGTTTCGGCCTCCTCTGCATCTGACTTTGGTGTGACCTGAGGCATCCTCCCCAGTGCCTGCCGAATGCACGCACTCAGCCCCCAAAAGGGGTGGCTTCAGCACACAGCTCAGCTGCTCCACACAGGTCTGTGCACAGGGAAGAGGTACCATCTCCCATGACAGCCTTGTGGACGGACCCCAAGGGCCTTTGACAAACGCACCTCGGGGGGCACCTCAGGGACCAAACAGCCTGTCCCCACTGGCTACTCACAGCTGCCTTCAGTCCCAGAGTGCATCTCACTTCCCAATCACACGTCCACCTTCCAGGTGGGCACCTCAGGCCAGCTGGCAAGTTGGCATCCCTCCTGATTGACATTCTTTCAGTATCTGTCCGTGGAGAGGTGGAGAGCTGCCTGGGCAAGGCCCGAGTGGCCAGGGGTACATGTCCTCTCCGCCTGTCTCACTTCTCCCTCCTCGCTCCTCACTTCCCTGCTTTTAGGCTCTGGCCCCAATCAGCTCCCCACTTTACAGTGAGCCTCCAGCAGCCCTGACCCCACTCTTTGAAAGGCAGCTGTAAAGGTTAGTTCATCCTTTTTAGTAAGATAATTTATTTTTAATTGAGGTAATATTTGGATCCCCTCCACCAGGGACGCCCACGACAGTGCGACCACCGCCAAACCACCCACAATCCTTCCCTCTTATTCTTACCTCCTGTCCACCCCAGAGGCTATTTCATCTAATTCCAGGCCGCCTTTTGGCCTCACCCCAGGCCCCAGACGTCTCATCAAAGTGTTCCTTCCCACCAGCAGAGCCTCCTCCCGATATAAACACTCTGGGAACACAGTTTTCCCTTCTCTCTTTGTTCTCAGGACACTACTGCCCCTGGAGAACTTGGCCCCTCAGCTCCACTGTGCCCAGCGCAGTTGCTCGGGGACAGTAGGTTCCCCCAAGGTTCCGCCTTCTCAGCATCACATACCAGGAGCCATGATGGCCATAACCATGCTGGGGCTGTGAGAACGCAGACAAGTCAGTCCCCTCTGTGCAGTAGGTGACCTCAGGGCCTAAAGTGAGGATTAAATGAGATGGGGCATGGATACTGTTCACCCCAGAGCTGGACGCACAGCCCCAGCAGTGTTAGCATTAGTCACAGTACCAGAGTAACCAGCGGCAGTGTTACTGCTATAGGTGGTAAAAACACCTCCAAACATTCTCAGGCATCAAAACATGCAATCGAAAATACTTCAGTGTGTGGCATTAATCAAAACATTATCAACTTTATTAGATGCTGACCTGCCCAGAACCCAGTGGCAGATGCAAGTGCTGGAAACAGCCCTTCCCAGAACCTCCCCATCACCAAGTCATAGGCCAGGACAACTTTGCACCTGTCGAGTGCTCATTTCACGCCCCAGCCCACCACGAGGAGAGACAATTCTGCAGCCTTCCGGGTTGTTTGGGTGCCCGGAATCACACACAGACCTCGCCTCTGCCCTTCTGGATGCTGTTCCTTTCTCCTTCTTTGTCATTCTGACAATTTATAAAGCTCTTTAAAAGATCATCGCAAGGCTACTGCTTCTCCCATGCCTGCCCTGACAGCCATCCACACAACCAGCAACAGCTGGGGCCCCGAACCAGTGCTGGCACCTGTACCCACAGACTCCTCCTTCACGTTGGTGCGGCCTGCTCTCCTCCTCCAGACAGCAGGCCGCCAGCTAGCAGAAACGTCCTTAGCACACCAGCCTCAACACCTAGGAGACACTTTATAAAAGTCTGCTGTCAAGAACAGGAGGTGGGAGAGATAAATCTCATTTGGCGTCTAAGCACACACATGTGCCCACAGTCTCCTCATGATAACTTGAACGTAAGCACAAACTAGAAAATGGAGCTGTAGCAAAAGTTCGATAACCCTGCAAACCTAACTTTTAGAAGCTGCCAATCTGTGTACACCGATGGTGAACATCGGTATCACTAGGGCTAGTGTGGAACTTCACAGCTGACAAAGCATGAGGAACAGCAGAGGCTGTTGGGTTGGGGGATACCTCCACAATATCTGGCCTGAAGGGCTCCTCTAAGTTCTTCTAAACACACCCTGAGGCCAGCGGCCTGCTGTGTTCAGGGTCTGTCTGTCATACTTCACAGGTCTCTGAGCATTCAAAGCCTCCCTTCCTGCTCATGTTGACCGAAAACTTCCTCCACAGGACCTTCACCAATGGGACCCAGAACCTCTCCCAGGACCACACAGATCATCTTAGACTATCCTGATCTGCTAAAATTCTACCAAGGGCCAGGCTTGATGTCCTCTCCTGCCTCCTCTCCTCAAGGTGAGCCACCCCTGGTCCTTCAGCCTCCTCTCCTGACATGGATGCCCGGTCTCTCCTTGCTCTTCATGAGTGAAGACAATGGTCAGAACACTGTACATACATAGCAGGTGCCAAGCCAAGAGAACAGCTGTCACTCCAGATGTGTGGTTTGGCCTCTGAGAGCACAGCTCTGTTCCACCTAACCATTAAGGTCTGAACCCTGCAGCCCCCACCCCCACGTCCTCACACTGCAACTGTATTTCTAGACTGTCTCTTTAAAGAGATGACTACATTAAAACCCTTGAATACACAAGGAGACATCAGGTCCATCCATACAGAGGCAGCACCAAGTCAGGACACAGCTGTCTGCAAGCCCAAGAGAGAGGCTTTGGGAGAGGTCAAACTCACTGGCACCATGACCTTGGACTTACAGTCTCCAGAATGGTGAGAAATAAATGCTTTTAAATCACCAGTCTGATGTGCTTTGTTATGGTGGCCTTTGCAAACAAATATGCGAACTTGACATATATAACTCATTTATATTGTCTACACACCCCCAACAATGTTAATGTTGCCAATTTCTGGTCAAGAGATAAGTAACAAGATACTTTCTGGAATAAATCTCAGAACCAGGTGTGCTCCCTTTTTCAGCTTCTAAAGAATGGCAGCACACAGCCCAATATCCTTTCCATCCCAATGCTGGTGACCTCTTTAAGGAACTATGATTTCCCTGATAGGAGGATGAAAGGCCCTTACAAGATACAGGCCAGACTTTTCTGAATTAAGGTCTTTGTTTTTAAGGAAACATAAAAGGAAAGCAAGAATATTAAATCCTAAAGCCGCAAGAGCCAAGAGTCAGTGCTTTTATCCGCTCAACTATCCTATGTGTTCTTGCACCTTTTAAACCCCACAGATAGTGGAGGCCATGTCCAAGGGTGCCATAGTTATGAGCCACTGTTCTTCTTCTACCAACTCACCTCAGGTGCCTTCAGACGCTGGAGAACACAGGCATCTCTTCTTGTGTTTCCCCTCTGCCCTCTGCTTAATGCACAGCAGTCTGTGCCTAGAAACAAGCCCCACCCACACCCACTTCCCTAAATTTTCAGAAGTAAAATGCCCTCTCTCATTCAACTCAGTTCTAAAAGTCTCCACTCTTGCACTATCATTCAAGCATGGTTTCTCTCAGTCCTAAAAGAAGGAACTGAGTGCTATAAAATAGATTCCCGTTTGAAATCATTCTAGCACCACAGTCTGACCCTCCAGAGGTCTGCTATTTTAGGAGAGACAAGTCAGGGTCATAAAGTATCCCTAAGGATATGCTGAAGGATGAAACACCAGGGATGAGCTGGGCTACTGAAGGACAGGCTGAAAGCTACTTCCTGAACAGCTGGCAGCTTAACACAGGGCACAGATCCCTGGGGGCTGAAAGCAGAGAGAATCAAATCTGATCCAAATGACTTAAGAGCAGCCAGGGCTAAGACTAAGGAAATCTGCAGTAGATGCCAAACCTGGAGCAGGAAGAGACCTGAAATTGGGGCCAGGGAGTATATGGAATAAGAGAAAAGAAGGCAAGATGGTAAAAGAGCATCCAGATGGACGGGCAGGCACCGGGCCAGGCTAACTGGAGTCATTTCTTTAAGCATGGCCTCTGGGAGCCCCACCCACCGAAGCTGAGCATCTCAGGTCACAACAGGAAATGATGGGCTCCTCTCAGCTGACTGCAGAGGTGCAGACTTTAAATTCCATCTCCAAACCTCCAGAAGATCTGTCTTGCCAAGACTCAGCCTCTTCCACAATTTATTCCAGCCTGTGATGGATCGGAACACGTCTTTAAAAGGGCATTTTCAAAGCCATGATGGCACAGTAGTCATGCTGTCTGGTCCTGACAGAGCTAAACAAGTTACAGGCCCAGAAATTACACGGAGTAGCCGTCCATCAAGTGTCTCCATGGTCCACTGACTGCTTGTGAAATACAGTTAAGTCGTGCATACAGGCCACCCATGTGATTGGAAGTGCTTTGTCTTTCATCACCAGTTTCAGGAGCAGAGACACTGGCAGGATACTCAACAATGACAGCTTCCAGAAGCAAATCAGACATACCATGGAGCCTCCAACAATAGTGCTGTCTTCAAACTGGCTCCACAGGACCCTCAGGCAGTTAGCTTGGGGTATCATTTGTGTGTTCTGCCTCATCCTAGGGTATTTTGCCTTATTGTCCAGGTTTATCCCACCTCACCTTCTTGACTTGGGGTGCTTCTACGTAGAGAAAGGTTAGGCATGCCTGCCCTAGTGGTAGGAGGCATGGCTACATGATTCTGGCATCTATGACATCTTCTTGAGCTCAGAATTGGCTGAAACTTGCTTTGCTCTATAGAATGTAGATAGTCATGTGTCATTTCCAGGAGAAAACGGAAGACCAGTTCATGGTTTTAAAAGTCAGTCGTTTGTCTATGACACAGATCACCTATTGTTCCATGAATCTGAAGAGCAAATGAAAGGCCATGTAATGAAAAGCCACAGTAAACCCCTATGGACACACAGCATGAAAGTAGCAAACTTCTGCTGTTGCAGTGTATTGAGATTTGGTTATGATTTATTATGGGTGGATAGACCAATAGATCCCAACTCAAAGATCTCCCCTTTCCCTTTCTGCCCTTCACTACTATTTATCAAGCACCACGTACAAAATGAGCACCAACTATGTGGCAGGCACTGGGTTAGGCAGAAAGTACTAGTAAGAGACATGCATGATGGGAATGGAGATTGTGTAAATGCATGCTGATATGCTGTGGCAAATGAAATGTTAAATGAAAATGCATCAGGAGCTTGGAGCTTCTATCTCTCCTCTATCAAAAGGAGATGGAGGACTTTACAGAGACACCTGACATCTACAGTGCTCCAGAAACAGAATGACTTTGACACAGCAGTGGAATTTGACAGAAAATGAGGGCTTTCCTAGCAAAGAGGAAAGAAAATGACATTCTAGTAGCAGAAAAGAGGGTAAGGGCATTCCAGGCAGAGAAAAATGACACACAATGACAGGACTATCCCTCTCTTGCTCAGTGAGGGTGAAGCTTAGGATATACAAGTAAGGGGGCAGGAAAAAATTATTCTAGAAAAATTCATTGTGATCAGGTTGGAAAGAAGATGGTGCAAAAGAAGTTTGAATTACCCTTGAGATCATGCAGGAACAAATGGAGGCTTTCAAGCAGGGACGTGAAATGGTCTTCATCATAAGGGGAGGTGATAAGCAAGGGGAGTTTTGGAGTCAGAAAGAATGGAGTTCATTCTGCATGAGAAGAGATTAGAACACAAGAACAGCAAATCTCAAATAGAGGAAGGGAAAAGCACACACTATTAGGCCAGCTTTCCCAGGGAAGAGACTCGGGAGCTGAGATTACAGGCAGAAGGTCTAACAAAGTGTATTCTTGGGAACCTCACCTGTGAAAGAGTGAAGGAAGTGGATGGGTAGAGGGAGAAGCTGCTAGGCAGTCGTGACAATCATCTGACAGTCCAGGGAGATCAAAACTTGTGAGCACCCATCAGAGTTGTCAAGACAAGAGCATCAGCTCTTGAGCCTTCAGATCAATCACTGACTGGATTAAGCCATCTTCCTCCCAGAGAGCACAGTGATGGAGAAAGGACACAGCTCTGGACTATTATCAGCCTCTGGAAACAAGTACCTGGTTCCAGAAGGTGGAATGTAGGCAGACAGCAGCATCCACTGCACATCTTCGCAGGGAAAAACAGCAAAAACTCATACTAACTGAGCACCTAGTGTGGGTCAGACAGCATGTAACTCCCTGCCACAGATTCTCTTATTAGAAACAAGGAAATTGTGCATCAGGGAGGTTATGTTATCTCCCACGGGACAGCAGAATCAGATGGAAAGTCAACTTCAGTTGTGTCTGCCTCCGAGGTTCCCCATTCCTTAGTACACGCTGGTATTAGCTCAGAAAGTCTGGATATGAACCCAAAGGCATCAGACCATAAGAGACTCTTTGCAGAAGAGGTGCTATTTTCTGGGCTTTAATGCCTGGGGTCTGAGCAGCAGGGCTTGAAATTCAGTTCAGTCCTTCATAGTCTCTGCATCACCCCTGGCATTAAAGCTGCCCCCCATTCACCCTGTCTGCTGTCATGACGGGACTTGCCTTGCAGGGAAGCAACACACTTAGACCAACAGGTAATCTGAGATTCAGAGAAGAATAGTCAAAAAGAACAAGAGAGACCTGCATGAGTCCTGCCTACATGCCAGGCACCAGGACATGTGTCACCCCCATTAGGATTCTTACTGTGCACACGGGAAAACCAATGCTCTGAGAGTTGAGTCCTTTTCCTAAGGTCACACAACCTGTAATGGACCATACAGAAATTTTTTCTTTTCATTGATGACCCCCTTCAATGCAGAATTAAATAAAAGGATACATTTAGTTCCTTAATAGTATTGTCCACATTCCAGGCACTCAATGGCCCGGCATAGCTGCTACCATCTTGGATGGTCAGATATAGAACATGTCCACCAGCACAGAATATTCTACTGGACAGAGTGGAAAAGTGCTCTGGAGTCTGCAGGAAGCACCACTACCTTCATGATCCATATTTTCTCCAATTTTTCACCCAGTGTCCCAAATCTTTTCATGAAAAAAATTTGGACTCGGAGGCAAGGGGGCTGTGGATATAATTAATCCAGAAGGGAGAAGGGAAACCATTTTTGTACATGTTTATGTACACGATAAACAGGGAAAAGCTAATGACTCTGTTGTTGCGGAAACATCCACAGGGAAATTGTGATCTCTTATCGGAGCCCCCCGCCGAGCAGGAGGGCCTGTACTCTCAGATCAAAGAGGATCCGTGCATGTCATTACTGAGTTTCCTCCCCGCCTGGACTATGTTTTCAGATCTCCTCATTTCAAAAAAACTGGCCTACATTAGCCTGTCTGCCAAGGAAGTGGCTTTTATTCTGCAATAATACTCACATACAGAAGCAAAATAGAGTCAGCTATCCCCCTCCATGTTTACCTTTCCCCAAACACAGATGAATGATAGGTGACAGAGGATACCAGTGGCCATGGAGGTTCCCTGGTTCAACTTTCCATCTACAGACTCAAGCCAAGCCCTGAGGTCTTTAAACTGAAATCCATAGGAATGTCTCTAGAGGGGGAGGGAGAGAGAATGTGTCTGTCTGTGTGCAATGGGCAACGGAGAAGGAAGTCAGCTCTATCTTCAGATGCCTGGCAATGTCACAGCAGTGTCACACATCTCACATCGTATCCAAACCTGTCTCCTTGCAACCACTATGTGTTTCTCTTGAATGTTTCCGAAGAGACTAGAACATGAGTCCAAGATCACACAACAGTCATTTGTATGATTCCCATTCCTGAATATTCCCTTTTCTTATAGGAACATTCCCGATCTCTCCCTGGTCCTTTGAGGTAACTTCTGGATACTTCCCTGCCCTAGCTACCTCCTCCCCCATGTGCCAATCTCCTCCTGAGAGGAGCACAGCAATGCTGAAGCCCCAGCCTGCCGGTGGGCAGGAAGGCCAGGGGATCACCCACTCGGGAGGTGCCACAAGGACCTGTGCTGCCATGAACACACAGATCCTCAGAGCCATGCATCCACTCTTGGATTTCTCCCTGGCTCTTCATAAGAAAGGCCAGGTTAGGATGGAGCAACATTAATTAGTTATAAATTGAAAGCTATTACCATAATAATGAAAAGACTGGTGAGCGCAAAATCCCCTTCTTTCAGTGGTATTTACAAAAGAAAGATTAATAAGGCGATTTTACCCCCAAATCTATAAGGAGCTGAGCAGCTGCTGCAGTGGAAAGGCAAGGGGGGGGGAAGGCATCTGGACACCCCCCTGGTCTCCAGCTTTCCCTGGGAGCTGAGGGCCGGGTGCAGAAGTGAGCATACAGAGAGACCTCTTGCCTGCTGTCCCCCCAGGCTGCCTCCCAGAGTTACTGAGTCCAGGAGACTCACCACCCCTCCACTCAGGACCCCTGGCCTGCAGCTCCCTGTCTGTGTGGGGGACTAACCTCTCCCTGAACAGGCAAAAGGTCAGGGAAAGAATGAAAGCACCAGCGCCTTTCATGCTAAGCTATTTACAAAGGCTGAAATGGAGAAAGGCTGAAATGGAGGCCAGAGGTGAGGGGGAGGGAGTGTAAGGAGAACACCCCCAGTCTCAGGCCTGGAAAGGGGAGATACAGCAGCGGTGCGGTTAAAAATTGTATCAGTGCCAAAATGCCCTAGTAGGCAGGATCTTCCCGCATGGGAAGTGGGAAATGGAGGGATAAAAAGGAGGAATGAGGAGAGAAGAAGAAAAAGAAGAGACTAGAATGGCAGACTGAGAGAACAGGCCCACATGGCCTGCCAGAGGAAGCCTCCTAGAAGAGTGAGCTGGAGGTGGCAAGGACCCATGGTGGGAGAGTGGCCAGCAGAGAAGTAACCAGTGTGGAGTTGGATGCCAGAACAGCAGGCCAGGGGCTGACCAGGGCAGGGGCTGCTGAGGGCAGGCCTGGTAATGTGGCCAGATGCCACCAAAGGCAGGCCTGGTAAAGGAAGCGCACAGAGCTGCAGCAAGGTGGCAGATATGAAAAGCTGATTTGCACATCAGCAATTGTGGAAGAAATCTGAAGAGCCTTGGAGAGAGAGAGCAACTCTGAATGCTGGAGAGAGAAGAAGCAAAGAGAAGACACTGGAAAAAGACTGGACTTTGCAGAATGCCTGCCTCTCAGGTTTAGAGGGGCAAAGGGGCACCATCATGGACATGCATTTGGGATTTGGGGATGAAATAACTGGCCACTTGTGGCAGAACGGACTTTTCGTTTTCTTGGTTAATTCCCCTTGTTAATAAAACCCTGTTGTTCAGTTGCATTTTGTCTGGCAACTGCTACATATGGGTGATGGGAACCTGACTGGCAGAAGCTGCACTTTAAAAGCAGCCTGTTGGTTGGTGGCTTCTGCCTTTTTTGACCCGATTTCACTAGGACTCGGAAGGCTTTGCCAGGTCCACCCCACCCTGAAGACTGCACTGTGGGCTGCACATGCCACCTTCACACTTGCCTCCATTTGGCTGCACGTCCTCCCGGACCACAGGCACTCTCAGCCCTGGCCCCTGGTTTGGGGCTCCTGTCCATCAGCTGGAAGGGACCTGGAGGTACCCATGGGCCCACCCAGCGCCAGAGTGGGAGATGAGATACCTTCTACCCTGAGCAACCTGGAAAGGAGGAAATTCCCTATTTAGAGAAAATGGCCCTGAGTTTCTACTCTGTGGGCAAGTCAGGAACCTCTACCCCTCACTTGGCTGTCTGCAGAGTCAACTGTGGCAGCAGCAGGTTGGGAGTGGGGGAAGTGTAGAAAATGAGACTAGAGGTCAAGAGTCTATTAACTTTCTATAAAGGGCCGCGTAGTGACTACTCGAGGCCTTGCAGCCTAGTGGTCTCTGTCGAAATCACTGGGTGCACTTGGGGAAGCAAGAAAGCAGCCACAGGCACCACAAGGCTGTGCTCCAGGAGATGCCCATGCAAAATCAGGCACAGGCCCAGACTTGGCCTGCAAGGCAACCCCAGATGTAGGCAAAGGGGCAGATAGGAAGCCACAATGAATGACAGGTACTCTCATAACACTTCGTCCCATTATTACTGTCATTGCTGTTGTTGTCATACTAGAGTTATTCTTCAAGGAATCTAGTGAGTAAGTGGTGGCCAGGGCCGATCATAGCAGAAGAATCATGGTAAGAGGAAGAGGAGGTAGAGATAGTCACTCACCATCCACAGCTCTCACTCACCCCCCAGACGAGGCTCAGGAGAATGGAACAGGGCAGCCTTGCTGGAAGAGATTCCCTGGTCTGGGGAAGAAAGGGGACATGCAATGTGGTGTATCTACACAATGAAGTATTATTCATCAATCAAAGAATCCAAAGCAACATGGTTGGAGCTAGAAAGGATCAAGTTAGAAGAAATAAGTCAGAAAGAGAGAAATATGGGATGGCCTCACATATAGGAGGGCTACAGGGTATCTAGACAAAAATTTAAAGCTGCCAACAGAATTGAGGCATAGGGCAGGAGAGAAGGAAGGGGCTTTGGGGGGGGGGGCATAAGAGACAAACATGGTTTGCAGGTGATGGGGTGGTAGGAGAGTCTCGGGGTAGACAATGATGTGATATGTGTGATGTGCAATCAAAATAAAATAAAAATATATATTAAAAAGGGGGGGCATGGACCACTGCTTCTTACCATTACCATGACCTGCAGGCCCTGAAGGTTGTCACTTATTGATGAATGTTTACACTGCACTTTCCTGAAAAGATGAACAAAAACAAAGGAAAGCAAAGCCCCACACTCCAGCTGGGCTTAGCACCCAACTGCAGCCCTGAGGCCTTTGGGAAGGGAGACCAGGTCCCACAGAGGACTCCTGGCCCCTCTGAGGTCCAGCTGTAGCTATTCTGAGGCACCACTCTGGCAGCAGATCCCCCAGGCAGCAAAAACACCTCCACACCTACCTGAGCCCACAAGTGGTCAGCCGCTGTTGAGAGCACCTGGAGCTTCCAGGGACTTTGTTAAAGCAAGGCAGGTGGGGAGGCAGGTTCTTTACTAGCTCTAGGTCTAAACCTTTGAAATTGGCTTCTGCCACCCAGGTTTCCTCAGGTTCGTATCACCCGCATGTAGCAGTTGTCAGTCAATAACGCAGTTTAACAACAGGGTTTATTAACAAGGGAGTATTAACAGGGAAAACAAAAAGTCCTTAAAGCCACATGTGGTCCGTTTTCTTACCCCAGTCATCATTTTTGGTACCAAAGGTCCCAAAGACACATGTCCAAGACTGGGCCCCTTTGCCCCTTCAAATCTGAGGCAGGCACTCTGCAAATTCCAGTCTTTGTCCAACATCTTCTCTTTGCTTCTTCTCTCTCCAGTGTTCTGAGCTGCTCTGCTTCTCCAAGGTTCTTCAAATCGCTTCAACAAAATGCTGGTCCCAAATCAGCTTTCCAAATCCCTGGCCATCTCCAAGTACCAGCTCACTATGCCACCTTGTTACATTGCCACACTCTCCACACCAGTCACTCTTGTACCGGTCACCATGGCTCCTTGCCACCACCAGCTCACTCTTCCAGGGTGCTTCTGCCCAACCTGGTCACTCGGGCTACTCTTTACCTGCCCCCGATTCTCATGTCTCTCCTCTCCCCAAAAGACTCTCTGCCCCTTTCCTTTCTATTTCTCTCTTTTTTTCCCTAAAAATCAAAAGCTCCAACTTCCCTCTAAGCACCATCTAGGTGATACATTCTCTCTTTCACACCTGGAATTTGCAACAAAGTAAAAGTACCCTTATCCTGTCTAGGCCATCCTGTTTATCTCTGTGTTTTTCAGACATAGCTAATGGCTTCAATGCCCAAATTTCAATACTGCCCATATTGGGGTCCCAGCCTCACCTTGACTTTCTACATCACTGGTCCATCACGGGTCCACAAACAGTTTCATCAAAGATGAGACAGCAAACGTTTTAACATTTGCAGGCCACGCAGTCTCTGTATCACCTGCAGGAATGCACCCTGGCAGCACAAAAGATAGACAAACACAAAACAGCAGTGTGGCTGTGTTCCAATAACACTTGGTTACAAAACAGGTAGTAAGCTGGGTGTGGCCACAGGCTGGGTCTGCACACCACATCAGGCTGTCACTTTCCTGGCCCCTATTCTGAGAAACAATTCATTCTTGTTTTTGCCTCTGAGCCATGTAGATACTCCAAGATCCTTTGAGGAAGATGGGATGAATTTATGTTCAAAACCCAGATGATTAAGGTTACAGGCAGGGCCTGATGCATCTTCAGGTAAGCCTTGAAGTGGAAGACCTATGATAAAGTGTGACGAAAGCTCACAATTTAAGAAAACTGGATCTGGAGTCCACCGGGCCAAGTTAATTGCTCCCCTGTGTCAAATTTCTCTTTCCCACACTCAAAGCAGGCTGCCCAGTTGAGGGAAATTTACAGATCTGGCATATTTATTGAGAATTTACATGGCATCACCATAACTTAAAGGAGTAATATGCAAGCTCATGTCCAGAAGCTGGCGATTGTAAAGGCTTGCTCTGTGCCATAAATAACACAACGTCTCCCATACCAGCAGTGTTAGACCAGTAGCTTGCAACCTTAGGAACTGGGGAGTCCTCCTTAACACCCAGAAAGGAGCTGAACCCAAGGACAAAGACAGAGGGGCTCCCAGCAAAAGGCCCTCCAGGAATGCTTCCTTGAGGTCAGTGAGGCATATAACTTTATCTAATGTTTCATCTATGTTATGAGTCAGTTGAGCTGGTCAGGTGAATCATGTTACTTTATTCTTATAAGAAAAGAAAGAAAACAAAAAGTTTTCTTTTTGTTCTTATTTTTATGAGAAAAGAAAAGAAAAAAGTTCACATATACGAATTCAATAAATACAACTTAATCTGTATTATTCATTTTTGGTGGGAGGAATAATTCTTTTAAAATTTCTCATAAAGTTTTATGAAGGTATGGTGTGGCTAGAAGACCAGAAGAGAAAAATTAATATTGTTTTTAAGAATTTACACAAACTAAACACAAAATGAAACACCCAAGATTAATTCATACAGGTCATAAATCTATGAGCACAGAGGAATGAAAATTGAATTTAGTAACAAAGGGAAATATTTAAAAACTCAACCACTCAAAAACTTTAAAATAATATGCCAAACTACTGCATTTTTCAAAAGTAAAATAAAATTACAGAGAAATTAGAAAAATAGAACAGAAATAGCTACCATTTAAAACTTTCAAGATGGACACTAATAATCAGGGAAATACAAATCAAAACCACAATGAGAAACCATCCTATACCAGTAAGACTGACCCATATTAAAAAAAAAAAAAACACAGACAACAAGTGCTGGTGTGGATATGGAGAGAAAAGAACACTCTTACACTGCTGGTGGGAGTGCAAACTGGTCCAGCCACTATGGAAAGCTGTGTGGAGGACCCTCAAACCACTGAAAATGGAGCTACCAGTTGATCCAGTGATCTCACTACTGGGAATCTAACCAAAGAATACAAAAACACTCATTCAAAAGGATACCTGTACTCAGATGCTTATCGCAGTACTTTTTTTACAACAGCCAGGATATGGATGCAACTCAAATGCCCCAAAACTGATGAATGGTTGAAAAAGATGTGGTATATTTACACAATGGAATGTTATTCTGCAATCAAAGAAGATAAACATGCCATTGGCAGCAACATGGATGAACCTAGAAGGAATCATGTTAGCGGAAATAAGGCAGGAAGAAAAAGAGAAATATGGGACGGTCTCACTTGCATGAGGGGTACAGGGAAGACAAACAAAGGAACAAGAAAAATTTAAAACTGCCAACAGAACTGAAGCATAGAGCAAGAGGGGTGTGGAGGGTAAAAAACAGGGGAGGGATGGGCACAAGAAACTAAGATGGTTTACAGGTGATAAGGTGGTGGCAGAACCCCAGGGTAGACAATGATGTGAAAACACAAACACACACAGGCAGTCAAATCAAACAAAAATTTAAAAAAATAGATAAATAAATAATACTAGAACTTTCAAGATGGAGTCAAAGTTGCATTTAAACAGAAATGCATACCTTGAATTTTCCTATTAAGTTAAAATGAAAATAAATGAACTGCGCGATCAAAACTTGTAAGTTTTTTTAAGAGAAATGAACTAATAAGCTAGAATAAGTGTTTAATGAATTAGAAAAAACTTTAAATGATAGGATTGATAAATGTAATACCTGGTTCTTTTCAAAAGACTCCAAGACAGATAAATCTCTGGCATGAGGGGAAAAGATAAATATGAAAAATTATGAGACAGTGAATATGCCACATTCATTGACTCCTTCATTCAGCAAATATTCATTGAGCATTTATTAAGTGTCATGAATTGGTGATTCAACAATAAATTAGACAAAATCTTTGCTTTAACTTAACTCACTGTAAAGGAGAAAAGATCAGTAATTGCATTTATGGTGTGTTATGAAAAATATGTAAATTTTATGAGACTACTCTGAAACTACACCAGAAAACTACATTTCAATGAAAGGCAGTACTATTCAAGAAAATATGAAATCTAAAAATGGTTGGACCTAATCAATGACCCCTATTTAAAATTTAAATATTTGTCAAAATTTATCTCCATAAACTATATGCCGTGCTAGATGGCAATCCAGGATAGTTCTAGAAAACTCTCAGAGAACTGAGGATTCTGATGCTTCAAAATTACTCCAAGGTTCTTGTGCATTTTAAGCAGCTATTAAACTCTGCTGCTACCAAGCTTGACCTGACTGTGACAAAGGAAGGGACTAAGACAAGCCCATAATCTCTTAGCTGGAAACCGGAAAGAGCAAAGACTCTAAAACCTGCTTTTGTGCATTCTGCTTTTAGCGTTTGCTGGCAATAGGCTGCACTGTAGAACCTCCCTCCCCAGGCTGCTCACCCACTGAGAGACACTGCTGGCTGAGGACAGGAGCACAAGCACACCCAGTCCCTGTCCCCAGGGTGACAGCTACAGAACCACCTACACGGTTTCTCAAGCTCCCCTGGGAAATGCAACCAGAGTTGCCCTCCCTGGGATTTCACTGGACTCCTTCCCAGCTGGTCACACATGTCCCCCTGTCCGCCCATTCCTCCTGATGACACCTCCTACTCAGTCCTCCATGAGCCCTTGCTTTGGATACTGCTAGGGACCCAACAGTAGCAACCTGACCTAAAATTTTTTGCACTCACATTTGACCTAAGACTATTCCCAGAATTTATTCATCTTAGCTTTGCATTCATATGTTTGACAGCATAAATATTAATGCTTGATTAAGGGACTGCTTCCTCTGACTCCATTGGGGTTATTACCTAACGTTCACAGTATATGCATCATATTGCCTTCCTAAAAATCTAATAAAATATGAATTGCAAACACATTTCACCCAAAGGGTTTCAGATAAGGGATTATGGAGCTGTATAAAATACTAGCAAATCAAGCCCAGTGTTTTATTAAAGGAATAATAAACTATAAGCAATTAAAGTTAATTACAGTAATGGTTTTATATTGGAAAATTTAGTCATACAATTTGTTAAAATAATAGGTCAACAGGGTAGAAACCACAGGTGATTTCAACGTTTATTCCTGATATATATATGTGTGTATATATATGTATATATACATATATATCCTGATATGTATATGTATAATATATATAAATGCATATAAATTCTTAGTATAGGATGCTAGTTGCTGGAAAAAAGACCATCTACTTTAAGACAGAAACTAGACTTAATAAAACTAGCAATGCTAAACCAAGAAAAAAAGACAAAGAATATCTGCTATTATCATTGTTATTTAATCTCATTCTGGAATAGTGCAAGAAAAAATAAAAACTAAGAGCAATTAAGTATGGAAAGGGAAAAGACAGAAGTACTGTTATTTGTCAGTGATACTATTGTCCATCTCACAACAGAAGAGTTTAAGTGGAAAACATTAAACCTAAAATGAGATTTTAGTAAGGAAGTCAGATATAAAATATATGCCTTAAAACCACATCTTTTTATAACAGAAATGGACAATTGGAAAACATAATAAGAAACATTTATCCCATATACAAAAGAAACAAAGATGCAAGAATAAACAAGAAATGCAGTGAGGCCTAAAGAATGGAACTCTAAAACCCCACCGAGGGACATAACACAAGAGATTTAGCAAATAACAAAACTTATCTTGTGCTTAGATAAGCAGACTGAATGTTATAAAAATGTCTGTGGTCTCTAAATTAATCTATAAATTCGATGTACAACCAAACTAAATCCAAACGGGAGCTTTTAGGGAACATTTGACAAAATTATTCTAAAATATTTCCAGAAGGAAAAGCATGCAAAAAAGAAAAAAAGAAAAGAAAAAGAAAGAAAATACCTAGGAAAACTTTTCAAACGTTGAAGAATAAAAGAATAATCTTATATTAACACAAATTATAGTGACAGTGGTAAATAAAGACAGTGCCACTATATAAATAGAAAGACAAATAAAAAGAAGCTAATTAGACTTCAAAATACATGGGTATGTTATTCAGGTTACATTTCCTATAAAATCCATAGGTAGAAAATCTATAGATTATTCAGTAAAATAGAGGGAGAAGTGCCTGTCATCTTGGAGTAAAATAATAATAAAGCAAGGTTTCTACCTCATTCCTTACATGAAAATAAGTGCCTGATATATTAAAGATTAAATTAAAAAGGCAGGAGGAACAAAGAACCAAGAAAACAAACAAGAAGAAAAAAAAAAAAAAAACCTCTGCATGAAAAAAACAAAAACCTGTAACACCAAGGAAAAGGAGGTCAACAATTTTAAAATAATAACAATGCAACACGTTGGAAAGAGAAAGGACTACCATTTCTGAAGTCCCTGGAGCACATAAATGAAAGAAAAAGAAGCCCTCTTCAAAAAAAAAAAATGTGCAAAGGATATATCACCAAGTAAGTCACAGGAAAGGTGGGGCGGGGAAGACATGGAAAACACCAAGAAACATCTAGAAATATTTTTCTACCTCACTAATAACTTAATGAATGCTAATCAAAAAAAAAAAAGTTTTCCTCTATGCAATAAAGAGGCCAAAAAGACTAATGATAACCAGTAAGATGACTTTTGGTCATTATTTAGATTATAACCCATGAGTAGCAATCAAGTAAATGCCCAATGACCAAAGATGGTTACCAACTGAGAATGGAGAGGGGAGGAGGGGCTCTTGTACTATTGAAAGTGGGTGAAAAGAGACTTTCTGTCTTTACTTAACTGTTTACCCCTATCTGCTTGCTTCTTTCTCCAAAGCAGGCTACAAGCAGTTCCTTTGCAATTACCTTTAACCTTAACTGGATACACTTATCTGCCTGCTACTCTCTACAAAGCAGGCTACACACTCTTCATTAGCATTTTCACTGATCACCTTTACCATTGATATGCAAAAG
>PVHY01010308.1:0-52504 GCA_004024945.1 Uropsilus gracilis | reverse complement strand
GTTGGGATTATAGGCGTGCACCACCATGCCCAGCTATTTTTTTGGGATTAGGTCTCACTACAGGCCCCTGGGGGACTTGAACCGTGATCCCTAGCCCCAGCTGCTTCATAGGCTGAAGCTTACAAGCACGAGCCACCGTGCCTAGCCTGGTCCTCGGTTTTAAACGTCATGCCACAGCTTCCTCAATGGCTTAATTTTCTTCACCCTAGGATTACAGAAGATTCTTAGACTTTTTCTCTTATTCTGAAGAAACATAATGAATAGATTAACTCAAAGATCAATCCCAAATAAGTGAATTCCTCACTGCTTGGACAAGTCACTTTCTGTTTATCTTCTAGACCACTTTACTGCCTATCTGTGGCCTGCCCTAAGTCTCAGGAAGGCAAACTTTATAAACTTGATCACACAAATGCCTTTGCTCTCCTACTTCCTTTCCTGTCAGAAACATGAAAATGCTCACCTCTCTAACTGGAGGGGGTTAGTATAGGAAATCTTAGTGAATCAGTAAAGAGAGGTGAAGGTATTTATTTTCTCTGTTCTCTTGGTACCGAGGTGAAATATACATAGCTACTGGGTTCCTCCCAGCTCCTTCCATGGCACCATCTTTATTGGGTCTTGTAATAGCGTGCCTTCCAGTAAACACTAGACCAGATGGTATAGCAACCATTTGTGTCATCATTCCCTGGTTACTTACCCAAACCTGTTGATTTATTTAATGTCTACACTTCTATAGATAACCACTCTACCACCAGGTTTATCTAATAAATAGTCATAAGTACATAAATAGCAATGAACTGCAATAAATATCATCGGTTTCCTGCTGAGAGACTAAAAAATATGTATTGAATTGCTCTCATAAGTTTAAAAAGTCCATTATTAGACAGCTCTTGTGTTGGGTACCTTTAGAAGTGTATTTCCTTATAAAAATGGGATATGTGTTAAATTTTATGACTGTGACTTTCATTAACTGCAGAGAAATCTTTCTATGTGGTGACTCAGGGTGTTGTATTTAGTCTTTTGGTCATTTTAGCAACAGTAGTAAGAAATATACAATGACTTATTGAATGCATAAACGATAGTGATGAATTTAGTAACATATCTATGTCTAAACATCCTTGAATTCCACCTGGAATTTAAGCCTATTCAAGTCATCATTTTCTCTTATTAATGGAATTTTAATTGACATTTTGATCATCTGATTATATTTCTCAATTATTTCCACTATGTTAATCTTCCACAAATAGATTTCTGGCTCAGTGATTAAATTTCTATACTGTCCCAGAAAATAATCAACTCAATTATCTTCAGCAACATTTCTCACTAACTGTAGTCAGTTTTTTCAAATTTCAAAAAGTCTTCATTGATAACTAGTTAAATATTCTATAATAAATAGATCTCTAGTCATTCCACTTGTTAGGTAGGAGTTTTGTTGGTTGGGTAAACTCTTAATTTCATTCCAACTTTTGTTTTTAATAAGACACAAAACTGAGTCTCTCATCCCATATTGTCATGAGCTCTTCCTGCTTTTAATTACATTCACTTTCATTTTATAGTGATAGCATCCAACACCAATACAATTTTCTTACTAGTTTCCATTGATTTTTAAATACTTTGTAGTATAAACAGAACTTGTGACCAAATTTTGTATGGTTTATATTGCCTCTAAGTAATACTCTGAGAGAATAATAATAATTATAGTAATTAAAATGGAAGCTACTATTTGTTGATAATGAAATGTTCTAGATATATATGAAATATCACATAATTCTGTAACACTGTAAACAGTATTATATTAGTTTTACAAATGAGGAAACTGAATCTTAAAGAATTTATCTTATTTGTATAAGCTAAATTTATGCACATGTGGAGAAATTTATCTTATTTGTAGAAGCTAAATTTATGCACATGTGGAGTCTTTTCATTTTGAGTCTTTTTCAAACAATATTTGGTGAGCTTAAATAAAAATTAGTTAATGCAAAGGGGATTTTGTTACAAAATGAACAAATATTTTAAATTTACTAGGTAAAAGAGTCTTCTCTTCTAGCCCAACTTTCTATACTGTCTTTTAAAAAAACCTGATAACTCGATATAACTTTTATATGTTTTTATAGCAATTTTAAGGCTATTTTCCCCCGTCCAATGAAATATATCTCCAGGCTCATCTACTTCAATGATGTGGCTTTATTATAAAAAAATTCAAGGTCAGCTAACATGGGAACTTGTTCTACTCAGCTACACTGACAAAAGTGGCTTACAATTAATTACATTAAGCTAAAGTCTCTATCTTTGGCAGTCTCTTTCTAACACCTAAAGATCCGCATTATATAATTGCACAAAACATGTCAACTAGTTTAGTTAATTTGGCAGTTAATTCTTCCTACTAGGGCCACAGAACTGCGAACTTCTGTAGCGTGAGATTATCCACAGGAGCCTTTACTGTGTCTTTTAAAAACACTGATGGGATGTTGCTATACCAGCTTTGAACACTTTTCCAGGCCTGTGTTTTGTGTAGAATCTGTTCATATATGGGAGAAGATTCACAGCTCATTCCGCAGGTAAATTCTACTTTGTCAGCAGTGCTCAGATGGCCCATCTCCAGAGTTGAGGTAACCTCCCAATTGGGTGAGCATGGCAGCCACAGCAACAAACATTTACTGAGCATATCTTTTGGCAGACGCTGTCAGTGGTGCTGGTTGAGCTCCTTGAATGCCAACCCCACCATCTGCTCTCTTGATTACATAGCAGAAGGATCTGTTAGCAGCCAGAATGAGACAGTTCCAGCTTTCTGGGTTTTTTATCAGGGTCAAGCTCCAGTGGTTTGTTCTTCCTTCCCATCAACTACCCAGTAGAAAGAAGTGATGATTTAGGGAGATCATTATGTTTCCCCATCCTCTCATTTCTCTAGGTATCTGACATTCTGTTGTCAAATCATATCAACTTAGTTCCTTGTAGATTTATCTTCACAAAGCTGCACTTTAATTTACCTACTTGTTTACTTTTCCTTTTAAAATTGGCAGTCACTGTAAGAACAGTCATTAGGAATTTAATGCTGTTTTTATTACAAAAAAGACTGAAGGCATTAACACAGAAAATACTGCTTTTGGTGTACAATGCAAAGTGTTGGATCCTTGAAGGAATGATGTAGCCCAGACTTGGCCACAGGTTTTGCTGTGTGGTGAGGTAAAGTATAGTTTGAGAGCACAGAGGAGGAGACAACTGATTTCTGTCCAGGAGAGTCAAAGAAGCTTTATTGAGAAGGCAACATTTTATTTGAGTTTGGAAGGATGTATAGTTCTCCAGAAGAGCATGAAGAAGATACTCCAACAAACAGTGCAAGATGCACAATAAAAAAGGAAAAGAGAAATAAATGGCAGGTGGACTGTTGAGTGTAAGGAAGTCTGGGTTAAGTCAGTGAAGACATGAAATCTTATACTGATTGATTCTAGAGTCATTTCTATGATGACACTACTTAGAGAATATCTCTCTTCCTCCCTCCCTCCCTCCTTCCCTCCCTCTCTCCTTCCCTCCCCCTCCCTCCCCCCTCCCTTCCTCCCTCCTTCCCTCCTTTCTTTTATTCCAACTGTTTTATTAGGAAAAATAGAAAGGATACTTTCATAGTTACAGGTGAGCAGGGAGGAGAGTTGCTGGAGAATATTTTTTGCGGTTAATGAAAAAGCAAGGACATTATTTATCACATCAACCAGTTCATAAAACATTCTTATGTAAGACATTATATATGCTGAATAAAATTTTCAATTGAAGAGGACTCAGAATCAAATTTAAGACCACTCATAGCTACCATTTTGAGAGTAATTTAGCTTTCTCACTACTGAATCCTATGCAAAGTATACTGCAATGAACATAGGGATTCGCATAGTCTTTCAAATTAATGTTTTGTACTCTCCAAGTAGATATGTGTTTGTGGAATTGCTAGGTCATATGACAGGTCTATTTTTAATATTCTTTGAAACCCCCATACTGTTTCCGTAGTGTCTGTGTTATAAAGTAACCCATAGACACAAGACCAGAGTCTCCAGGTCTGATTAAAAAGTCTTTATTAACTGGCCTGGGACTGTCTACCCCATAACAACAGGTAGAGAACAGAGCCCACTTTTGGGAAGAAAGGGTTTATATTAGCAAATCAAGATGCAGAAGGAGACTTGCAAGTTATAACAAAGATGGGAGTCAAGCTCTTACTATCTGCTGTCCTCCACACCCATCTCCTAAGTGTAACACATGTTTAAGCAAGAACCTTGGGAGCTTCTGCTTCAGGAAAAAAATTAACCCTACACATCACTATTTGGTGCACATGCTTACATATTACTGCTTCCTGCTGTAAGTTCAGGGCAAGGTCTGGCCATGTTTGACCTTAGTTTCTATTCTCTGAGTTCAAGCCCATCTCAGTTGGAGGACCAGTTTACATTTTACTCACAGTGTCTGAGAGTTGCCTCAAACCATGCAGACTTGTTGCTTGTGTGTGTGTGTGTGTGTTTGATATAGACCATTTTTAAAGAGTGAGGTGGTGTCTCACTTTGGTTTTGACATGTATTTCCCTGATGATAAGTGATGATGAGCACGTTTTCATGTGCCTCTTAATCATCTTCATGTATTCTTTGAGAAATATCTATTTAAATCTTCTGCCCATTTTTAAAGGGGTTATTATGTTGTTGTTCTTGAGTTGTATGATCTCTTTGTAGATCTTGGATATTAGTCCAAGATTTATGATGCCAATTACAGAAACAGCCTAAGTGTCCAATGACAGATGAGTAGATTAAGAAAATATGGTGTCTTGTACAATGGAATACTAATCACTGATAAAATGAGATGAACTCTTACCATTTCAGACACTCAGACCAGAAAGGGTTGTGCTAAGCAAAATCAGTCAAAAGAAGAAAGATAAATATTGGCTACATATATTCTCTCCAGTGTTATATGTCCACTCTTGGTGCTTTTTAATATATCAAGTGGACATTTCTGATGATGATTAAGAGGGTATGAATTATTTAAGATGAATTGAAGTCAAATGAAGCCCAGAACAAAGAATTCCCATAGTTCACCACAGAAATTGTCTATCCTGTTTTAAAAACCTACTTTGGTCTTCTAGGGTCAAAAGTATCATCAATTTTAGAAACTCCTCTACCCTTAACAACCTTTCCCTCCTCCACCCTCCCTCTAGCCTATGTTGTGATTTCTCTTCATCACTCACTTCTCTTTTCTTTTTTCAGCTTAACTTTTTTTCTTATTTAACTACCACTGGTTTACATTCTGGCTAGTATTTTGGAAGTATTGGGTTTCCCAGTCTACACTGTGGGATCCTTTGCTATGTATTTACATACAATTATATTGTTATCATAAGAAATGGATCACTTCACATGAATGTACCTAGGAGAAATCATATTGGCAGAAATAAGTCAGAAGGAAAAAGACAGAAACCAAATGGTTTCACTGATATATGGACAACCAAATGAGAGTACACAACTGGGGGAAGGGACCAGCTGGAGTGGCCAGTGAGGGGGGTGGTGGATGACCCCCAGGGATCATAATGATGTGATATATATATATATATATAAATTATTTAAATTAAAAAAAGAAATGGATCACTTCTTTTTTTTTTTAAATGAGTATTTATGTTTTCCATCCTCTTCAGCATAAATTGGGTTCCCAAAAGTATTGTATGATGAGATTTCTTCTTGTCTTGTTGGGCAACTAAACACTGATCCATCACCTCTTCTGTGCCAACAAATCTTTTGTGCCAAAGTGCTGCTGTGAGCAAGGCAGAAGTGATTTCTGTCCTTGACCACAAGTGATAGCTTCAAGTTTTTCCACCCTCTGGGAGTGGTTGAATGTAAGGAAAGACTGAAAGGGAGGAAAGAGCATGCCTGGCCTGTTTCACAATAATTTTTTGAAGTTAAATATTTCCTGTGGTCAAATTTCTGCTGCACTTCTCGCTTGGTGACCTGGGAATTGCTATGTAATATCACTGAGAATTGATCTCTGCTATTAATTGATAGTGTTTCACATCAAATTGGATGTTTTTTGGTGCCTAGCTTATCATGTATGCTTAAGTAGTATTGGTGGGTGTTATTTTTACTGCTGTTAATAGCTGTACTACTGTTACATGCATGAGACTGAGTACATTCCATGTC
The DNA here is from genome assembly GCA_004024945.1 of Uropsilus gracilis. Classification (NCBI taxonomy): domain Eukaryota; kingdom Metazoa; phylum Chordata; class Mammalia; order Eulipotyphla; family Talpidae; genus Uropsilus; species Uropsilus gracilis. The sequence continues at coordinate 46,358 of PVHY01010308.1, read as the reverse complement.
CTTTGGAATAGGACGGTAGCAGACTAAGAGTTTACTTTCTAGCTTCCTATCTCAGATGGCAAAATTGATTTCAGGCAAGAGCAATGACTTCATAAACAGTGCTGAAGCAGGTGTGCTAGAAACTTCCCTATCTGAACTTAAAATATCTGTGGGATTCCCAGGGCTGACTTACTGCCAACATCCTTCCTTCCACCTTGTATAGAGCCATCTTGAGTGGGAAAAAATGTAGTAAAGAGAACTTTTTTTTCCCCTCTTCTTTGCCCTCTTGATTGTAGGTTCATTTAGATCTGAAAAGAAGAATCATCTCAGTAGTTTGTGGGTTAAACTTTCCTGGTGAGCATTTTGTTTTCTCAAATACTAACAAAATGGATTTTCTTTCTCTCTACCCTCTCTTGTTAATAGGGTGCTGAGAAAATTTTGTCAATGAATGAATCAGGAGAACTGCAAGACCTTTTAACCAAAATTGAGGTAATTGTGACTTTAGCAACTTATTTTCAGTCATCAAAATGTTACACACATTCTGATTGTAATTGAATTTTCCTAATTGCCTTTCCCTCCCATGTTCTTACAAATATGTAGCAGAATTCACACAGCAGTTTTAATTTGATATCGCCTGTCACTGGGTTTGCTCCAGCTAGAGTGACTTCACTGTTAGCTTCTAATAGCTTCATTCGGTTAGGTGAGAAATTCAGTCAGCTTTATTAGACACTAATTCTCCACAGCAGTGATGTGGTGGATGTGTTTCCAGCCAGGCAATTTTCCTGAAGTGCATTTAAAATTCTTCATTTAATTTTTTTGTTTTTCTCTTGGACTAGGTCATTATTCCAAAGATTACAGGAAAAAGTCATTTCTAAAATTGCACTTTAATTTTGTCCCTATACTTGTTTTGATAGAGTGTTGGCCAGCCAACCTAGTCCTCTTAGCTCACCATGGCCGAAGCTCCATGGTTGGAGATTTTGGATCGCTCTTTTGAGTTTTTAAAGATAAAGAAATAACCTCTCTCCTTCCTTCTCCCCTTCCCCAAGGTGACACTCCCCCACCCCATAACCACCTACTCCTAGACCCAGATGGGCCCACTCATGCATGCGTGCATCCACTGGGCCAGGCACGTACACCATCATGGAGTGGGCACAATGCCACAGGTGCTGACCGTACACACACCTTGGGGAAAAAGCTTTAGTCACTAATTTACTGTATCTAGAGAAATAATTATTCAAATACAGAATGCACTTATTAATTAATTAATATACAACTACAAAGGCCTTGAATCTCTCTGCTAAAGTAGTTTATGAATCTGTTTCTAAGTATGTGAAAACCATGCTTTATCACCCAAAGCTGGGACACCCTGTTTCCTCTTCAGCTTGTGTTAGTACTTATTCTGGGATAGCAGATATGAACCAGCACTTTCCTAGATGAACTAGGCTGTGCGGGCCTGGAATCTGTGTGTGTTGGCTATCTCATCCTTGTCTAGTTTCCTTTGCTGACTGCATTTCTGATTTTCTAGCTTACCTTCCACTTCAAATAAAAGAATTATTTGTGTGTGTGTGTGTGTGTGTGTGTATGGGTTTCTTCCTGCCCTTTTGTGTGAAATGTCCCATCTATAATGCTCTTGCTCCAAGTCTTTACTTCCCTTCACCAGCCACAGAGCTCTTCTTCTCAAAATAATTCCTATCTTCCCCACCTTTGGGCTCCTACAATCCTTTTTATGTTAGGTGCTAATCAGAGGTTTTTTAAAATCTTTATCTGACTCTTCAATTAGGGATTCGATTCATGTCTCAAGTGAACTATACGATTCTTGGCTTAGGAATCGTATTTTATTCATATTGCCCAGAAGCACAAATGCCATGAGTGTGTGTACTTGATAGTCAAAAACTCCTCTCAGCTCAAAAGTCTGTGTATATGGTTTCTTTCCTTTTGTCCCTATACTACACTCCAACCTCATGAAACTATTAATTTAAGCTAAAGTGTAGCTTTTTATTTAAATGATTTCACTTGGTCCATGTAAATGGATTTTCTGTGTACATTTAATTTTATTTTACTGTATTTTTGCAATTTTTAATTTTTTTCTATTTCATACCACATCAGTCATATTTTGTATGGTTATTGTTTCCCTTAGATATGGCTCTCTTACCCATAATGCACCCCTATACTGCCACCCCAACCTCCTTTTCCCACTTTCCTATTCTGGTTACTCCAACTCCTCTCTCACCTCAAGTTGTTAGTCAAAACCCACTGGCTTATTTTCTTTTTGGAGTAATGTCTTTTTCCTGGGTGAGGACCTTTGCTACTGGAACAGAGAAATCTGGAGCAGACCAGATTGCTCAGATCTCCAGGAGTAACTGTGAGGTAGGTACAGGTAGCTAGAACAAGAACAACAGGAATCTCTTTTAAGGGAGGTGTGTGACATGGCTCTCTAGGCTCCGTGATTTTGGTGTTTCCTGTGGTAGAGGAGAGAAATCATTTTAAATTATATAAATGATGTTATGTAGCACATGTAATTTCTTTTTCAAGTAATTTTCACTAGGCACTGTGTTCTTGAGAACTTTCTGTGTTGCTAAGGGAACATTTAATCCACCTCTAACCGTTTCATACTTTTCCGTGACAGCATTGTTCTAGAACTTCTACTGATGTTGGAAGTGTCTTACATTTGTACTGTTCTACACAGTTGCTACAGGCCTCATATAGCTGTTGTATATTTAAAGTGTGACAAGCGAGACTGAGGAACTGAATTTATAATCTTATTTAATGAAAATTCAACTTCAAATAGTCATATGTATCTGGTGGTACTTGCTTTGAATAGCATTCTGCAGAGTACCCACCCACTATTTTATTTTTAACCTACCCACTTTTCCACTATGAACTCCCAGATGTCTACCAACCCCCTTCTCAAACTGTTGTAGAGAGCAACCTTGAACATGTACCCTGTGAATTTCTCTGAAAGTAGAAACTTCTGAATCACAGCTTATGCCCATTTTTAATTTTTCAGGTAATGTCAGGTGGGTCTCTGAAATGGTTACACCAATTTAATGCTCCTTCCTCTATAAAGGGGTTTCATAAGTCCCTACATTCCTAACAATATCTTACAATTCTCTAATTTATTGTCTGAAATTCTGTTTTGCCAGAGGAGTAAGTATGAAGGTATAGCACCTTATTATTTCACTATCCATTTTCCTGATTACTAGTGAGTTTGGGAATTTCATTTTATGTTTCTTATATTTTTCCAAATCTGTAATTTTTCCTGTAAATTACATATTCTCATATTGTCCATTGAATGTTTAAATTATCTGTTTTTGGTTGATTTTCACAAGTATTTTTCTATATTTTATATAATAAAATGTTCTTGACTTTAGTCATTTTTAATAGTTTTCAAGTTTCATGTTTTTCCTTCATTTAGTGATAAATCATGTAATATAATAAAATCTATTATTTTCCCCCATGTTTTTTGTTTTTGACTTTTTATTTATGAAATATGCTTTTATTTTAAGTTCCAAAGTAATTGAAAAAATTTTCTATTCTAGGTCTTTCATTCTTTAAGACTTATATTTGTTTTCTTACATATTGTCAACTAGTTTTCAAAGATCATCTCCTAAAATATCTTCATTTCTTTATTGCTTTGTTGTGTGCTAGTTTTATTTTATTGTAGTTGCCCATATATTTTTGTGCACCAAAATCATACTTCTTATATTTCTTTGATTTAATAGCATCTTTTAGAGTCTTATAGGATGAATCAGCATCATTACTCTTCCTTTTGAAGACTGAAAATTGACTTAGCTGTTCAGGGACTTTTATTCTTTTAAGTCTCTAATTCCTTGATTCTGCAACTTGATTAATACCACGAGATAAATAAACAATCTTTCTCAATTTAATTAATTCATATGAATATTTTATTCTCTTCATTAAATCTATCTCCATTTTACTGATGACATAAATAAAACACAAACATTTAAGTTATTCTTAATGTTGATAAGAATGATTCTGGCTTCAACATTTTAGGCGCTGTAATTTCTGTAACTCTGTTGGATTGGATTGTTCAGGTTATAAACTGATAGAGAATTTGTAGGCATGCAAGAAAGTCCTGAACATTGCCTGAGTGGGGACTAAGGTTGAAGGTGAACTTATCCAAGTAAGGAGACTGGCTCTGAAGAAGTAGCTGGAAGAGCCATACAAAGTGGATGACATGCACAATTCAGATCTGAACTCATACCTATCTTTTGGTTGGCTGTTGACAATGGAACAGGAGTTAATAATTCACAAAGTAGGGAACATTGGAGACCTTATTATGTCATAGTTAATGTTCTTGGTTTCCTGTCATTGAGACCTCACATTAGCTCTGCAAGTTGGGTTCTATTAACATTCCCATTTTATGGAGAAGAGAATAGAAGCACAGAATATTAAATCACTTTTTCAAAACCTTATAGAAGGTTCAATACATGATTTGATTCAGCCTGGCTCCAAAACCATGAAATTAAGCATGTACCTATGCAGCTGTGACTCAAGTGAAGTGATATGTATGTGTTTGGGGTATCTGACAGATGTGGTAAGATCTCTTTTTTGAGTGAGAAGTTTACTGGGGGTTAAGCAGAGTTATGTCCAGAGAATAGTCTGGGTTTTAACACTGGGCTCTAATACTAGTGTGGCATCTTGAAATATGGACAAGTTGGTGATCTTTTTAGAGAGAATCCAGATAGATGTTGCCAAATCCTACTTTTCAGTTACGTGTGTACTGAGTTGGAGACTGTGCCTGACCTCATCCACCTAATTCAAACTCCAGTTATGCCAAGTGATGGTGAGGAAAAATGCTTAGTAGTTGTGATTGAACCATCAGAAGTAGAGTCAGCAAGTCATAAATTTTTCTGGCCCAAGATGCTAGCATGCATCCTGCTCAGCTGAAAACTGATCTGGGAAGCTGAGTGAGTCTTTTGGTGAAGACTGTTATTGGTTTCAAACATAAGAAGTTGGTCAAAGGCAGCAGAAATGAGTGATATATGGTGACAGCTTGTGTGGTGATATGGGCTCAGTACCACGGAGATCTCTACTCCTTAAGTAAAGCTTTTCAAGGAATCCCACAAAGACCCAGATTTTGTCCTATCCTCTCTGGTTGTTTGAAACAAGATTGGCAAATAATAGGCACTCAACATTTTGTGAGTGAATAGATGCATAACTCCTATTTCATCCATGGTTTTTGAAAAGGGAAGGAAACAATTGATGGAAAATATTATGTTCTTTGGGTGAAAAGGATAAATAAACTCAACCTTTTGGATAAAATTTATTATTTCTTATTTATAAATAAAACAATTTATAAATGCATTTATTTATATTAATAAACAGGCTACTGAGTAGAGGCAAAGAGATATGTAGGGATTCTTCTAGAAAAATAACTGAGAAGATTAAGAATTGATTCTGTTAGCTTCACACAAAGCCAGGGAGCCTGAAATATATTGACAAACATTTTGTTATGGAAGACCCTGGTTTAAAGATATAAAATGTAGAAAATTCTCCAAGTAAACTTTTGCCTTGCTATCTATTATAAAGATAGGAGAATTTGGCTACTCTTTCTATATGACTGCCTACATAGTGTGCATTTTCTGTATTTCTTTTATTGTAAAGCTTGAGTCTCTTCTGAGGGCTGGTGACTATTTCTTTGCTGTTCACAAGAAACAGAAGAAAGATTGCTCAGCTACACACCGAGAATGTTGAAAACAGTACACACTGTCCAGGGCATTTGAGCTGTTAATATCTGTCTGGAGGAGGATGTTTGCAGACAATGGCACCTCCCAGTGGAGCGGTCATGGTATGTTCGGAAATGACATCGGCAGAACAGCAGCCACTCACCCAGTGTTCTGCTTCTTTTTGAAATCTAAACAAGCATTAAAGTGTATGTATCTGGCCATGCTCTCCCAAAGTATATGTATCCCAGTGGGTCTAAGAACGACATTCATACATTCAAGCCCATACCTTTAGGACCATAAGCTACACATTTCCTCTGTATCTGTGTTTTGTCTCCTTTTTGAACTGTAAAAATTGAAGCTATTAGAAACTTTATCCTCAGGAAAGGTCCTGTTTATTTTCTTGGCATCTTGGACATACCGAGAGGTATTCACTAAGCACTTACTACGTACTTGATGAATTAAATTGCTAGATATAATTAAAAAATACATAGAGGAGAACAGTTCAGAGTTGCCAAATATGTCATCTTTGATAATTTATTGCACAGATAAATCTACTTCAAAGACTCCTCTGGATGATGAAGTTTATGGTCATAGAGACTCAGATTAAGTTGCTTCCTCTTTTATACAGTACTTCAGAGACCATCAAGTTCTTGTGAAGTTCCTTTGGCATAAATTAACTGTTCATGTAAATATTGGTTTATCTGGGGCTATCAATTCTATTCCATTGATCTGTGTGTTCAGGTTTACTCCAATGCCATATGATTTGAGTTACTACTGCTTTGTATTATAGATTGAAGTCTGGGAGCATAAAACTTCATTTTTATCAAAATAGTTTTTGCTATCAGGATCTTGTGATCCCATATAAAGTTTAGGGATGTTTTCTCCATTCCCTTGGAGAATGATATTGGAATTTTAATATGGATTGCTTTAAATTTGCATATTGCATTGGTTAAAATGGTCATTAAAAGTATTAAATATTCTAGTCTACAATCAGAAAATCTCTTCATTTCCTTGAATAGTAAATATCATTTAAGTAAGGATGTACTAATGAAATAATTATTAACAGTATTTATTGTTAGTAGTTATCTACCTTACTGAGTGTAGACTATGTACCACACGAAAGTTTATTCACTATATATGGATTAGTTCATTGACTGCTCAAAACAATCCTTTAATAAAAGTCAACTCTCATGTAACTTCACATAGATTCTGAAGATGCTATTTTAGGATGACTTTGGTCTGTTTGAGATTCTTTTTAAAACAACAGTGTTAGTTTTACTATTTATATAAGCTAATTTTGTTTTATAAAATTTATTTATTCTGACTTGTGAATAAATTACTAAGAAATAGTAGATTGTTCAAATAGATCTAATAGCTGTTTGCTAAGTCTTGTTACAGACCCATAAATTAAAATAATTTCTAATTTTGTTGAATTGCATTTTGGATTCTCACTGCTAAGAGGCCTTTTTCTGGCATTGGCATAGGTAGTGGATGAACCTAAGAAGCTTTCTAGCTCTCACAGTCATCCAGCCTTGCTAACTAGGCACCATAAATAGATTTTATGGGAAAACCATATGCTATTCAAGAGTTTGGTGTTTGGCAATTGCATAGTAACATAGTAGATATTGAAATTTAGTGAGTGTGTTGGTGTAACTATACTGGTTATTGAAAGTATTGAAGTACAGTTGTACTGCCTGTTAAGCTATTGAAATAATCTATACTTATTGGCAAATAACTGCTGCCCTAAGATGTTCACATATCTCTTCTCTTCCCTACCAGCAGCTTCCCTATAAAGGTTACCAGATAAAATAGAGGATGCCCACTTATATTTAAACCTCAAATAAATAATAATTTTTTAGTTTAACTATGCTACAGGAGGTACTTGGCCCATACTTATACACATAATTATACGGGATCTCTCTGATATTCAAGTTTAAATTGGATACCCTGTATTTTTCGTTGTAAAAATTGACAACCCTTTACTACTTGGAACTCAGACCTACTAACAACCCAACACTAATGGATGAAGTCTTGGCCTTAGAGCTCCTGCAAGTCCTTTTTCCAGGGATGAAGTCAGGCCAGTACCTTTTCTGCCAGTGGATTACAAGACACTAAATATTCTTAGTATAATCTCTGCCATAGCTTAAGTCAATGCCCAGAAACGACTTATCATCATCTTTCTAAAATCTGATAACAACATTATTTCATAACTTTTAGATTTTTCTTTTTAACTATACTCTGCCCATCAGTGGATTTGGTTTTACACGGAATTTATTTTTTTTTCCTAATGATATTCTAATATCATGCACAATAAGTTCAGTATACTACTTTTTAGTCAATTCTATACAAATGACAGAAACCCATCTACAAAGTAACTAAATTGCTATATATGCTCAATCTAAAAATTTTTAAAAGAGTTTTGACTCTGTGTAATCTCAGCAAAGTTCTTTATAACCTTTTTTGGCAACCACTACTTTCCATTGAAGTGATCTGTGCTGCCAAAAATGAGATAATAGATGGATATTGCCATCTTGCTCTAACATACAATGTAATTACTAGTGAGTTTTGTAAATAAAGAAGATAGGTATCTGTAATATGGCCTGGAAATATTATAAATTTTAAAGCAATCTTGTCCTTAATTGTTCCCCCCAAAGTATACTCTACAAGGTACTAATTATAAGAGAATTATAGTTGTGTCCTTGGGAAAATGTTCTCATAAGTATATGTATTGGTCAAATAGTTGCCTATACCACATAATCAGGTGAGATTTTGGTTGAATATTGGGGAGACTTGACCATGTGCAATTGTGAATCTCCAAAGAAAAGCTGTGTGTATATTAAATATGTACATATATTAATTATTTTTGACTGTGTTTCTGCATGTGTAAGCCCATTTCCCAATCTTATTTTGAGAATTATTCTATATAAAAAGCTAAACTTTTGAACCTTCTGCAAGCTTCTATTTTTTAAAAATTTGATATTATCTCAGTTTTGTTTTTGTTTTCATTAATTATATTATTTAATCATAAAATCACTCTATTATTTAATGATAATTTCTCAATAATCATAAATTATAATGATCAATAATTTGATTATTAATTTATCAATAATTATTTCATTATTATTTAGTGGCTCCTAATCACTTCCTACCCTTTTACCCTGCTTAGCTGACAGCAGCCACTAATGGATTCCAATAAAATTTACATGTTCCAAGAAGGAAGTACAGATATGTAGGAATACTTTTTAAAAGTATTATCCTCAAGACAAGACATAATTATTTCTATTCTACAGTTAGGGAACTTGATCTTTACTTGAGGTAGAAGGACTGATAGCTACTGTGGGAAGTTTTATAGATTTGGGCTTATGTCTTAAGATTTCTGTTCTTATTTCCTTAAATATGAATTGAAGATAATGATGCTTGAATTACATGCTTAAAGGAGAAGCTATTTGTATGCATAAAAGGTGAAGTGATATAATACTGCATTTGGAAGTGCTTTAAAAAAAGTCATATCAAATGTACAGTATTACAATGGTTCTTCAGTTGGTCATGGCTACTCCTACTTCAACTTTTACTTGTCTGATTTTCCAGACTCTTTGCTGGAGTATCATTCTATAGACAAAGGTATAAAACTGTTACAGGATACTTAAGGGAAAGAGACATTCTTTTCTTTTTAAACAAACAACCACCTCCTGATTTGGTTGACTTGGGAGTGTGTTCTTAGGTGACCGCTATCTTGAAATATATGCCCTTTTACATAAGTTACACCAACCTTTACAAACCAAAGTTTTGCTATTGAACATCAGAGGAACAATGAAACCAAAGTCTGCTAACTTCTCTCCTGGGCCTAACATATAAAGGAAATTGATGCTTTTAAATCCATATCCATATTATGCCAGTAATGTGTTGTGACCACCCAAAGTACAGAAAGGAAAGATAGGAACACTGACTGAGTTGTCCGTACTTAAATATTTCCCTTTTATTGTCCTTTCCCCCCCCATGTAGAGAGTGCAGCACCCACACGAGTGCCCTTCCTGTGGAGGCTTTGGCTTTCTTCCTTGCTCCGTGTGCCATGGGAGCAAGATGTCTGTGTTTCGAAACTGCTTTACAGACTCTTTCAAAGCCCTGAAGTGCACCGCCTGCAACGAGAATGGTCTTCAGCGCTGCAAGAGCTGTGCTGGTTAAATGTGGACCTGCACCCTGAGTAAACCCTGTTTTATTAGTGGAGGACAATAATTTGGTTTAGACTTTTTTTTTAAAAGTCATGTTTATGAATGAATTAATAAATTTTGTTTATTATAATAACCTTTGTTTGCCATTTTGTCATGACTTTTTCATTTTTTAAATAAGTGTTTATTCTGCTGGTGGGATTGCAAACTGGTCTAGCCACTATGGAAAGCTTTGTGGAGCACCCTCAAAGTACTAAAAGTGGAATTACCACTTGATCCAGAGATTCCACTTCAGTGAAGCTACCTAAAGGAAACAAAAACACTCATTCAAAAGAAACCTGTTTTTCTATGTTTACTGCAGCACTATTTACACTAGCTAGGATTTGGAAACAACCTAGATATCCCAAAATAAACAGCTAGATCAAAAAGTTGAGGCATATATATATATTATATATAAAATATATATATATATATACTGATGATGTCACTTATATGTGGAGTACAGAGAAAACCAACAAAAGGACAAGAAAATGGTAAAACTACCAAACTGATAACAAAACTGAAGCACACAGCAAGGGAGCGGAGTAGGAAAGGGAAGAAAAGGGTAGGGATGATGCTTTACAGATGACATAACGGTGGGAAAAGTTTGGGATATACCATGATGTAAGAAAAATATATAAGATCTATAAAATTATGAATAATTTGAATGTTTATTTTACAATTACTATATTCCAAGACCTGTGCTAGATCTTGGTTTCTAACTGAAATTAATGGAGGATTCAGTGAGATTTTAATGAACTCAAAGTTTCATTACCGAAATACGTTCTAGAGAAAAAACAAAATTATAGATAATGGAGTCTATTTCAGTGTCATTTATTGTCTAGAATCAGTTAATTCAATTCTCCAGATGTACAGCACTTTTATGTGTCTCCTCAGCTGCAAGGAAGAAAATCCTCACTAATGGGAAAGAGCAGGTGTAGATCTATAGTTAAGATGAATTTTTTTAATTATAAAATATTTTTGGAGTTGATGATATCAATGATGTCATTAATGTGACCACATGAATTTCTTGATTATGATACAGAAATGGCCAGAGAATCTACTGGGTTTATTTACAAAAATTGCTTTGTACTATCATCACTGAAAACGTACCCTCGAGAGGCACAAGAACACTATATAATATGAGCATATCATAGACAGCATTAGCAAGGTGGGCAAAAAAAAATGCTGCAATTTTTGGTCATATTCTGACATAGGTCCTTACAGTGATGGTAAGAAATGGTTTTCACACTGTTTGTGATAAAAATGAAAAAATATAGGGAAAGATATTTTATGCTCCAGTCCTGAAAGATGCTATAGATATTTACTCAGTAGAAGTTTTTAATCAGTCAGACATGGTATAAGGCATGGTTTCTGCCTTTATGAAACTTATACACTGAGAAGCAAGGATATATTAATTCACCTTACGATGAGTCTGAAAAACACTACATAACTGCCCAGTATGCTATGGGTATGTATAGCAGGAGAACCAGCCTTGTGAGCAAGGAATTGATTAGAATAGACATATTAAGCAACTGACATTTAAACAGAAGGATGGTTAAAACTTAAAAGTCAAGGATGAAGGGGAATAGTATTTCAGATAAAGAAATAGCTTATGTGGAAGCTCTGTGGTAAGTGTAGAGTTTCATGTTTAAAGATATGTAAGAAATCCAATATGGAGAATTACACATGGTAGGAGTAGAACAGTTTATTATAGAGTACAATTCCTGCTAGTAACACTTGTACTTTGAACAAATTAATGAAAAATACCTAACTGCTGTAGGTATTGGAAAGTAGTTAAGAGCAGAAAGGAAACAGATCAAGATGATAGCTGAAGGCAGTAGGAGAATCTTGAGGTGTACAGTGTACTATATATATATATATATAATCAATAAAAACGAGAAAAAAGGAAAATGAAGGAGAATAATAACTGAAAGGAGAACAAAATGAACCCTACCTTGATCTGACTTATTGTCTCTGAGAGAACTTTCCAGGTTGCACAGAATATAAAGAAAGTGTGGTATTATTCAAACGAAGGGATAAATATTGGACTTGGGGACTTCTGCAGTTTTTAGAATGTAATGGAAAATCTTAAAAAATGAGAATAAGAGATGAGAGCCCCACAATTTACTCATAAATTCCACTCAAATATTTGTGTGACTCCTACCTCACATATGCAGAGAAAACAGAGTAGACTTGAGAGTTGCAAAACTGAGCACAGATTTCAGCACTGTAAAGTGCTGTTAAGTCAGAATTTGGAGTTCAAATGGTAAAGAAATTTCCTTGAAAATTCAGAGAGGTCCAATCCTTAGTAGGTCAAAGAATAAGGGCTATGTTGCAGAACTAAGCAGAACTAAGGAAAGAGAAGACTGTCAATGGAAAGTCTAAAACCAAACTCCCCTGGGATTATGGTCTTTCAATATCTGACTGTGCAACAAAACTCAGTGCTCAAAGTAGGAATAGAAAGGAACTCAATAAAGAAATCAAAATCTAGTATTATACTAAATGGTGAAATATTAACTACTTCCCTCTAAGTTTAGAAAGAATGAAAATATTCACTTTCACCACTTCTGTCACCATCATAATGTTATGATGAAGGTTTAAGTTTGTGAAATCAGACATGGGAGAAAAATTGTAAAATTGTACACAAAACAATTATGTGTAAACAATTGGGATGTAAAATATTCAAGGTATTACAAACTACTGAACTTCAAATGAAGTTGATAAAATTATGGAATTTGAGGTCATTATAAAAAATTAGAAATATAGCACATGACAAAAAATAAAATAGAATGTAAATTTAGCACAGCTTTTAAAGTTACCAGAAAACATCAAGTATGTGTAATACATTTTACAAAATGCAAAAAGATGATTTTTTACATTTAAAACTATAACAGATTTTGCAGAGATATTATAGAAGACACGAATACATGGACAAAACAACAACATTATCAATTAGATGGTGGAATTCTAAAGATTTCTATGTTTCAGGATCATTTCAGAAAAAAATCCCACCTGATTTTTTTTGTAGAATTTGTCCAATAATTCTAAATTTATAGGAAAATGCAAATGATCTAGCGTATCCACGAAAGTTCTAAGCAGGTAGTTAAAAGTATAGGTAAAGAGATCAATAGACTGGAACAGAGAACACAAATTAATGCACACATTAAGGTCAAATTAATTTAAATTTATTTTGCCAATTCAAGGTAATGAAGTATAGAAAGATTTCTTTATCAAAAGATTTCTTTATCTCCAACATGGAGAATAAGACCCTTGAAAACTGCTACTCTACTACCAATGAAGAGTTCAGAAATACTGCTAACTATCCTACACCACAGGACAAGTATTCCTTCAAAAAAAAAATTGAACCAAGAGAATATTTTCACAATATTGGGGTAGTTAAAGACGTTTTGAGTAAGTTGTAAGGTGCTTCACTATTAAAAAAGATAAACTTAATTGAAATTAAAGTTTCCATATTAAAAGACACTGTTCAAAAATGGAGAGATCACAACCTGGAGAATATATTCACAGTACAAATACTTGCTAAAGGACTTATTCTAAGAAAGAAAAAGGACTCTCAAAAACAATAATAAAGAAGTGGTCACAGATACTTCATAAAAAGAAGATATAAAGATAGCAAATATAGCAAGAATATACCAAAATTAGTCATCATGGGAATTCAAATTGAAACCATAATGTAGTTCTACTACATTACTAATGAGAAAGTTAAGTGGCAAAACCAATTAGGAAAACCATTTGACAGTTTTTTTTGTTTTTTTTGTAAATGATTGTGGTAATTTATTTTAGTTTTACAGTGGTAGCCTTTATCAGTATACAAATTCATTATAGATGAAATAGCTCTTCTCATGCAATGAGAATGTCTTTTTAACTGCAATATGTCTTTCCCAATCACCTAGCACTTGTAGGTCAGTGGAGAATATTTAGCTTTTACTTTTTTTCATCTTTATAAAAATAATGACATCATAAAACTGAAATATGTTCATTTTGCTGTTGACAGCCAGTATATTTTAGAGCATCTCAGTTCAATGAAATGTCTTATATTCTTTCTCCCCACTCTAAGTTCGAATAGGCTTGGACCTTCTTATGTGTTAACATGCAATATCTATCCACATATGTGTGTATACATACACATCATTTGCTGAGAAACAATATAGTGTACTCATTATGAATGCTATATTTTGAGTTAGATTGCCTAGTTTTAAAACCTACTTCATTAACACTACTTATTGTATGACCTTAGGTAAATTAATTTCTGTTTTCTTATCTGAGAAATAGGGATAAAGATAGTAATTCCTAAACCATAAGGTTGTTAAGGATTTAATGAGTTAACACATAGAACATTTTTAGCAAAGTTTCCCTTCATATACACTTAATACTTTGTAATGAGCATTGTTACTATTACTATTTCTTTTTCTATTTTCAAAATTCATTTTTTGACAGTTTTTAATAAAGGCAAACATATACTGATTGTGTGCTCAACAATTTTACTGCTAGCTATTTAGTCAAGAGAAAAGAAAACTATGTCTGCATTGTACAAGAATTTCATGGAATCTATATTCATAATAATCAAAAGGTAGAGCAATCTCACTTATAGGAGAATTGATAAATAAACTCAAATATGTTCACATAGGGACACATTATCTACTAATAAAAATAAGGAAGCTTTAGATTATAACAATAACATTGATGAATCTAAAAAGCATATGTGAATAAACTAAGCTAGGGTATGTACTGTGTAATTCCACTAATGGGGTATTGTGCAATAGGTCAAAATTAATCTGTAGTTGCTTTGGAGGTGGGGAGAAAGCAGGAAGAAGAAATTTAGACCAGAAATTACAGTGTAATTTTGGATTACACTATAGTCATGGCTAGACCTAGTAGATTTTCTCTTCTGCCAAGAAAGGAGGAAAAGTTTCTTGAATCAATGAACACACAATCTAATCACTGTTCTGACTTGGTCCTGAGAATCTCATCAGTAATAGTTTCTAACCAAAATTTCTTAACTTCTCAGTTGTTGGTTATATTTCTGTAAATCCAACCTTATTCCAATATCCTCCTGTCTGGAGTGTAGTCAGGATGGGGAGTTAGAACAGTATGAGGATGTCTAATATTTAGATCCTTTCTTGAATTTTAACAAGAAGATAATGGTTTTTTATGCTCAATTGTATTTATAAAGAATTTGCTTTTGCTTTCTTTAATGCTTTTTTCATATCTTGGTATGGAATTAAAGTACTATATTATTCTTTTAAGTCACACATCTTGTTGAATTGAAGAAATTATTGATAGTAATAGGTTCATAATATAAGCTCTTGATAAGCTTACTTAAACATAAATTCATGTTAATTTACTGAGAGGATTTTATTTAACCACTTCACATCTGTTTTAATTTTATAAAATATAAATGGGAGAGAATTATATCTTCCTTATTAATCCCACATTGTTGTTATTTAGGGTTAAATAGTATACATGAAAATATTTTTAAAGCAAAGCAATACACAAAGACATCGAATAATTTACAATTACCATAAAAATTATGTAGCAGATAGATCTTTATACTGACCAGATAAGGAAATGAACTAGCATTTAATGAACACATGTATGCTGGGCTTTTAATAAGGGATTGCATTTATTTTTTACAATATTGTGAAGAAGTTGAGATTCAGATCGCTGAGTAATTTTCGTTATGTCTCAGCATTTATGCAAGTTAAGTTAGTTTACTGCATCTTAATCTTCATATGAGCTGCCATTATTTCTGGTAGGAGGTGAGAAATCAAGTAAATAAACTGGTTGAAAGATAAACACATACATGATCGATAGACTTGGAATGAAAAGAAAGGCCTTCTCCAAACCCCAGTGCCTCATAATTCCCTCCATTACTGCAATTCTTCATTTCTTTTAAAAGTCAAAAGAGGCTGGTTATTGGCACAGGATGCAGAGCAATACACCAGGTCTAGGGCTGCTTCCTGAATCAATTATAGAAAATTATATATCATAAGTAATTTCATGTAATAATAATGTATCATTATATATCATATATCATTTATAATATATCATATAATTTATTATATTTTATAAATATATGAATATATAAATAATTATCTATTATGTAAATATGCAAATTACATATTATAAATTATAGAAGGGGGTTTCTTAAAAATGATACATATCTAATAAATATAAATATGTATTTAGATTTTTCATATTCCTGTTATTCCAAGGTGTTTTTTTAAAAAAAGAATAAAATCTTGATCTATAGATTACAGTTTTGTCTGGTGTTTTATGGGCAAATCTCACACATAGGTAAAAAACGAATCTGAAATTCCTTGCAGCGAAAAGAAAATAGAGATTATTGACAAGCAATTTAAAAGTGATATATTTTACATTCATGGTTCATGCATACATAATTAGGAGCATTGCTTTTCCTGATCTGTTGGAGTTTCCCCACCCACAATAATTTGACAGTAATATTTTTTTTTTAGCATTTTCTTTATATACTGAACCATGGAGTTATTTATAAGTCATTAAACTTACTACAAAATAGACATTTTTCTCTTTGCTCTAATGTTTAACCATCTAGGCAATATTTAATTCCAATAATATATTATATTTATTAAGCTGTCATACAAATGATAAATAGATTACATTTTATTATTGCAAACTTATATCTAAATATTTGATTATTTGGAATTTATTTCTGTGTATAGTGTTAGGGAATAATGCAATGTCACCCTTTTATTGTATTTTTTTCATTTTTTCCTAACACTATTTATTAGAGACTGCCATTTCCTCATTTTATGGTAATGGATGGTTTATCATTGATTAGGTGTTGATATATAGGTAAATTTATTTCTGCACTTTTGATTTGGTGCAACTAGTCTGTGTATCTATTGTTATGACAAAATCATATTGCTTTTAATACTGTTTATAGTAAAATTAGAAGTCAGAGACCTCTACTTTTCCCCTTTTTTCTTAGGGTTGCTTTTGTAATTTGAAGCCTTTGTGGTTACATACAGATATGAATACTTTTTGTTCAGTTTTTTTAGAAGGTATTTCTGGTATCTTGATGGGGACTGAATTAAATTTGTGTATCATTTGAGGTAGGAGCTAAGATAGTCACTTCAATTATATTCACTCTCTCCTTCTATGAGTTTTCCTTCTTCTTATGTATGTGTCTAAAGCCCTTAATAGCATCTTATGGTTCTCAATGTATAGGTCCTTCACCTCCTTTGTTAGTTTGACTCTTAATTATTTAGTTCCTTCTGAAGCAATTATAAATGGAGTCTTTTTAAAAAATTTCCTTTACTTCTTGTTCATTGTTTGTATATAAAAAAGCTATAAATTTTTGTATACTGATTCTGTAGTTACCATTCTGGTGTATTCAATCATTTTGTCTGGTAACTTTTAGCTGGAATCTTTAAGGTCTTCTATACATAATATCATATTGTCTTGAATAGTGCTAATTTCACTTATTCTTTTCCTATTGGCTTTCCTTTATTTCCTATGTTTATTTGGTAGCTCTGACCAAAACTTCTAGTGCCAACTTAAATAGAAGTGATGACAATGGGTATCTTTGTCTTGTGCTGAATTTTATGGAAGAAACTTCAGTTTTCACCATTGAATATTGTATGTGTTATCAGTTTGTGACATATAGTCTTTATTAAGGTAGGTTCTTTTATTCCCATTTGCTTATAGTTTTTATCATAAATGACAGTATGCATGGATATTTTCATGTCTTTTATCTTTACTTTTGTTGATATGATGCATTGCATTAATTGATTTATATATATTAAACCATCCTCACATCCTTAGATAAATCCCACTTGACTGTGATGTATAATCCTTGTGGTATAGTGGTGAATTCAGTTGGTGATTATTCTATTGAAAATTGGACATCAGTATTCACTGAGGATATTGATTGGTTTATAATTTCTTTTCATACAAGTATATAAAAGATTTCCTGAAGGCATTGCTTCTGTAGAGCCTAACCAAAGACTACCCACAACATTGATCATTATCTAGAAAATCAATATTGATTCTCTGTCCTGCATTGGCCTTTTTAGCATGCCATGTTCTTAAGTAACCATTGTTATCCTCTATGTTTTCTATAATCCTAACCCTTTACTCCCCATCACATTCTTCAAAGAATTGCAATGTAATGTTAGCTAAGGACCCAAACTAAAGCATACAAATCAGTTAGAAAAAACAATGTTTTATAACCTGGAAAATGGTACTAGAGGCAATGCCAAATAAAAGAAATGTTAGGCTTGATGGAAACTAATGCTCATTTGAATGTTTTTCTTATTCATTGCTAGTGGCTTTATTCTGTGTTTTGCATATTGTTTTGCATTTTATGAATCAAGAGGTTGTGGAAACTAAAAAGCCCCTAAGAAATACATGGGGACAAAATCAAAGGTGCTGTTTTTGGAAGACCAAGTGCCACTTCATTGCTCTGAAATTGATGCATTTGCTCTGACCTTTTGAGGTCTGTGTGGAGTGTTTCCTGTCTGCTGTATATTTTACCTGCAGACAGATATGTCGATACAGCTTCTGTCACATTTTTGTTTTCTGGCTTAGGAAAGAGAAATATATCTGTTTTTTCAGAATATTCTACCCTAAGGTAAAAGCGTCTGGATTCTTCATATTTTTCTTTCAGTGTTTCCATGAATCCTTTGCTTCTATCAATCTATGAACAGCTACCAGAGGCTGTTACTTTTCCTAACTCATCCTATTCCCATTTTCTTCTCCTTTCATGTTTGTGCAAATAGAAATTAGAGATGATTTTTGAGGCTGCTTGTAAAATAAAAGTACTTCAGTTTCTTAGTAATGTTAAAGCTTCTTAGTAATGTTAGCTTCTTAGTAATGTAAAGCTTCTTAGTAATGTTATCGTGATATATAATTTTGGCGGGCTCCCTGAGTTTTTAGAATCTTGCATGTGACTCTCAGTTGAGAAACAGTGAGAAATGTATTGACATGATGGAGAAAGATGAATACAAGCTGGCTCTTTCTGTACCACGTTTGGGAGACAAAGCATGTTATAGGTAAATAGAACACCAACACTGCCAAATAGATTGTTGGTTGTAACATGTCTAATAGAGGTGTTAAATTTACAGGATGATCAGAAAAGTAAAGTGCATACCACAAGAGTCTTCTTGAGGAATTCTTTCTGTTAGCATCTAGAAATTTCTAGAGGCAAAAATATGGGTGAAAAGTCAGAGCCCAGCTAAGAAATCAGACAGGTGAAAAGCAAAGTCCTTTGCACAATGCCTGGCAGATGGCAAGTAGGCACTGCATGTTCTAAATGATCCCAAAGATGACAATAGTGATAGGCATTCCATCACTGTGGTTTCGAGCAGGCTCTGGATTCTATCAGGTTTTTAATCCCAGTTCTGCCATTTACCAGCTGTGTGGCTATGGGCAAGTTTTATTATACTTCCTGCATCTCAGTCTTCTTATTTGTAAAATGGAAATAATACTGCTTAATTTATAAGGTTTCAGGGAGGGTTAGATTAATAAACATAGTGTTTATTTCAGTACCTGCTATATGGGATGAGAGGTCTTTTGGGAAAAGATTGCAAGGAGTTTTGAAAGCAAAGGACTTTGTATTTATTCTATAAGCAATAACTACCTTTTTTTGTCCAGTTATTTGTTCCATAAAACATTGGCTTGAAAAAGGAAATAATTATATATTAATAGAAATTAGGAAGTTGAGAAATAAAGAAATAATAACTAAAGAGCTTAGGGTGCTGAAGTTAGTTTGTTTCCTATATGACAGCATATGATTCTGTTTTGCTATGCTTCATTTTGTTTTTTCCAGAATCAGAATATGTAAACCTAGGAATCAAGAGACAAAAGTAGGATATCTTGTATTTTGGCTCAAATATTTTTTGCTTTCTATCCCTATGGTGCTAGACAGTTCGTAACTTAGAACTCAAGGGAGGAGTGTTTCTATTAGGGTACAGTGTTTCTATCTAGCAATGACATGTTTAAATGACAGCTGGGATTCTCAGAAGGCCATTTTAACTTGTGATGCCACCAAACTTACAGAAAAAGGATTACTAATTGACTGAACAACTGATCCAGCTTATCAAGAGAAAACAATAGTGCTTCTATAGAATATATGCAGGAAGGAGAATATCTGGAACCCAGAGAGATCTCCAGTCTCCTCCTAGGCCAGCATACCCAGTAATAATGGTCAATGAAATGATGATCCTGTGAGGAAAAGCATGCAGTCCACTGAGGTGCTGATGGAGAACAGACTTAATATGGACTAAGACGTAGTAGAAATTTATAAATCTAAATCAAGTTTCATGACCAGTTTTAGAAATGTTTTAGAAATGCAACTTCCTCACTATGTAGTTCTCTGTGGTTCAATCGGTCTCAATACCTTCTCAACCCTCACCTTCCCATACTAAATTTTTAGAGTATGAAGCTGAACATTGGTTTTATAATTGAATTCATACTAAACTCTAAATTTATATCAAAACCTCATCAGCCTTTATCAGCTTTTGTCTCTATCTCTGGGTCAGCTTCATTCTTCCAGTTCAGTCATGATTTCATTTTGACAACTAAAGGTAACCTGGGTTAGAATCAAAGAAAAATGGGTTCTTCTCTGGGGAGGTATTTTCACCATAGCATGTAGCTGATAAGAAAATTCTAACTGGTATAGCTTCCTGTTTTGCTTTGGAAAATGTTGTCTGGGGCTGTGAGTGGACATGAAAAAAGAGGTATAGATTTTCCATTACTGTGATCTGCCTGGGGATCTGGAATGTAGTAAGGTGTAGTAAGAAGGTGGTAAGCACACATCATTAAACTGTGCAGACTGTGTTTCAAGACTGATCTCGAGTGGCTGTGGAAATCATTCCACTTCTCAGAGATGAACTCTGGAAAGGAAGGGTGCCCTCAGGATATTAGAAAATCCAAGATCTTAAGAAACATTTAACCTAAAGCTATATGTACTACTCTCTAATAAGAGGGAGATGAGAAATTGCTTGGAAAAATCAGAGTAATCTCACAGTGGATCATGCTAGCACA
Source organism: Uropsilus gracilis (assembly GCA_004024945.1). Lineage (NCBI taxonomy): Eukaryota > Metazoa > Chordata > Mammalia > Eulipotyphla > Talpidae > Uropsilus > Uropsilus gracilis. Next base: position 25,432 of record PVHY01010308.1, on the reverse strand, counting down.
TTCCTTTTCATACCACGTTATAAGAGTGATTTGATGCGTAGAATTATTTATTACTGAATATTAAATTTATAGATGCTCATTGCAGATTTTATTGAAAATAAAGGAAAAAACCAAGTACAAACAATACTCTGATGTTGTATCCTCCAGAAATTGTTTACCTTTGTTTGTATGAATTATGTGAAGTTGAAATAGTCCTTTTTTTTCAGTATTATTGATGTATAATTGACAACTAAAATTATATCAATTCACTGTATTATATGGTATTTTGATAAAGGTATTATGAATGACTCATGTTTTACAATTGTAGCTTTGAGTGATTTTTATGTAATTTTCTTTTTTCAAGTCAGTTTGTAAAATTACTTTATAGCTGGCCATGCTTTGAACCCTATTACTGATTTTAAAATTATTTAAATAGATTCACCTAAATTTTTAAAATATTTCTTAATGTAACTGGGTAGTAAAAATGGTTTCTTGGTAAGCTCACAGAATCTTCTGAATGGATTATATCCTTCCTGCTGGAATTAATAATAAAATTGAAACAATTGTAACATTAATATTAAGCATGATGCTTAACTTATAGTATACTCCTAAAATTTGCTTAACAACTATTTGATAATCTACAGTTTTGGCCACTGGAATTCTGTTAAGTATGGAAATATATCACAGAGGAAGAGTCAAGGAGGTTGGTTTGGTTAAAACCTGTGATCAAAATTTGAATACCATTCAAATTTTCTTATAAAAGATCAAGGAAGGAGAACAATTGGAGATGTTATTGATTTGATGTACCCTGAATATGTTTGCCAGTACATTTGTTACTAAATTGGGGAACTTCAAGATCCTTTTCCTTTCCAAATGGAATCAATATACAGGTAATTGGGAAGAAAAGGACCTATGAAATACCCACTGAGACTGAATTATTTTCAGATATTCCCCCTGGTGGTGTTGGTTGTGATAATCATGTTTCTGAAGCCCCATTTATGAGATGAATATGAAGTATTAGAGGAAATTTTTAGGCACCCGGGTTATATTTGTGGAATCATTGAATAGAAAGGAGAAGCTAGATTAAGTGTATATATATATATTTTTTATTACAAAAGCTTTGGCTAGATACCACTTTTTTGGTTTCATAATAAAACAGCTGAAATTCTGCCCATAATGTGTGGAATATATTACCTTCCTCAAAACAATATGAATATATTGTATTGTTATGACAACATGAATTAGAATTTGAAGAAATATAAATCTGTATTCCGAGAGCATAGATGTGTATAAAAGTGTTACCTCAATTAAAAATTTAAAAAAACATGTAGAAGTAGTGACTCATTTAAAACTTTACTTCATGCTGACATGAAGTAAATGTGTTTTAAAATAGAGATAGGACAGTTACTGCCTGGATTCTTAAGTGCAAGTTTTTCTTCACATTACTTGGAATTTCCCTTACAGGGGGCAGATGTCTATGTCTAAACTTTCCTTGTTTCAAGGGAAGAATTCTTCAGCTTTTCTGGCAACTTTTGTCTGACATCTTGTGTGTGGAAAAAAAATAGAAGTTACATCCCACATTCTACAGAGATACTAAGAACAATCATATGGATGGAACCACTGGAAGACTCATCTTGGAAAAGTACTGAAAAACTTTAGGACACAATTAAATGTATTTAGATTTTAAAACAGAAGAAACATGGTACCTTCAAAGTTGTGGCGTGTTTGCTTTAAGGAGGCCCAAATACAATTATGACTGAATGGATTTTGTAGTTTCTGCTACTTGGGGTTGTCTTTTTCATACTGAAATGTATTTATTTACATTTCAGCTCCTTCATTTTTTCTCAAGGTGTTATAAATTTCAGTACTTTTGGTATTGCTCTTGCCTTCCGGCATCATATTTAAAAGAAATGAATGTTAAGTTTTATCATGGAATATCTAGCCTTGTCTTTGGAGGTTTTTTTTTTTTTTTTTTTTGAGAAAAAGAAAGCTAATATTTTTCTCATGGTTCCATAGTACATTTTGTTTCTTCTGTTACGCCAGAAATAATTTAATCTGAAATCCCAGGAAATATTACAAAAGTTAATCAATAGTGTAGATATATCATGTTGAACCTCAGTGACAACTTTAGAAAACTTTAAAAACTGAATGATTTAGTGATTTTTATGGACTAAAATCATGATCAAATGAACAAAAGTGAAACTCATGGTAAATATGCACCCTCACTTACTTTTCCTAGCTGCACTAATATACCATTGCTTCAAATATTTTATCAGTTATTGCTTTGATAAGAAGTCTTAATACAAAGACTACTAATAGTTCTAGGAGTGTGTGCGTATGTGTGTGTGTGTGTGTGTGTGTGTGTGTGTGTCAGAGAGAGAGAGCGAGAGAGAGAGAGGCTTTACTCAGACTTGTCTTTGAAAGAATATCAGTTTCATTTAATTTTCCTGAGAACATGGCAACTTCTTGCTTGGCTTTCCAAGCTTAGAGATGCATTCAGAGCACTGTAATAGAAACCTTATTTTCTTTCATGCATTCTGTCTCCTCAAGTGTTGTCTCAAGGAAAACCAAGTGATGACTTAGAATGTTTGCTAAAACTTTACTGTATATTTAGAAAATACAATAAACATTTCCCTAGTAGTGTGAGGTATATATTCTCCAGGGAGTCAGAATCTGAATTTTTGACAAGGGATAATGCCTTAGAATTTGGGGTATAAAATTTGCTCCCGTTATAGGAAAAATTGATTAAAAATCAAAACACAATCCTCTAGCTCAGAACTTTTTCTTTTCATAATAGTGAATAGTGAGATTAACCATCACACTGAAAATTAAGTGTAATCAAAATGATCAGTGTTTGTTTTTCTGTGTTAAAGACATTTTTAAAAGTTTCATCAATATAGCAGATCTGAGTGAAATGAAGTAACTGTTTTTCATGGTCTGAAAGGGGGGGGGTCACTCACCACCTCCCCTCAAATTTTCTTTGAAAGCCAAATGGGTTGTAACAATATAACAACCTACTGCTGGGATCAAATTCTGCTGAAAGACTTTTCTAGACAAAATGCTTGATCATTCTGAATGTGTCCACACTGACATCTTTCAATTAATTGCAAACCTTATCTCATCACTTCCCTAAAGTCTAGTCAAGTGAACAATAAACTATCATTTTATAACTTGACATTAATTTTGATGTGAGAAATTCATAGTAAAATTCAGTGCCTTTGGTTTCAAAGTGAAAAAGAGTTTCAACAGCTGGTTTTCAAAGACCATGTAAATTCAAACTGAATGGGCCACTGAAGTGTGAATGAAAGACTTACTGCCTTTGGCTTGTTCATTTTGAGAGCTTTCCTAGCGTGCACATGTTTTCCAAAACCATTTCAGTTTGAGTTTCCTGCAAACGTATGGACACTTCTGCCCCATTGCACAGCCCACCTAATGCTTTATTCATTTCATTTGATTTATTTGTACTGTGCCTATCTTGCACTTCTCTGATGTGATCTTAATACAAATTCGATATTGAAGGCAAACCCAACAGAGCAAACTGGTTTTAATGAGAGCAAATACTGGCTAAGAAAGGATGGAAACAGGAGTTGGGTATTATTATATATTAAAGATCTTATGAGTAGGGGACAATGAGGGTTCCGAAGAGTTTCAAAAGTGTTCTACAAATAAAGATACTTTGTCCTTGAACACGTTTAGAGGAGACAGTTGAAATGTTATTCACGTATAGTTTGCAAAGTATATGGAGTTTTGTGACTTGCGATGAGTCAGTCCTTAAGACTCATAGCCACTGCCAACTTTCATTCCTGGAAATATCTGAATATTTTAAGAGGAAATGATATTTAAAAAGTAATGATATAGCAGTCTGCCAAAATATACAGTATTTTGTAGAAATTTTGAATTTTAAAACTTTTAAAAAGTTTGATCACTCTGAGTAAAGGTGATCAGATTCCAAATCCTAAAGCAATAATGTTGTTTCAGTGACAGTGATTTGACTGAATGATTCATATTGAATGTCAGAGTGACTAAGAGCATAAGCTCAGATGATAGGAAAAAGAATTAAAGACAATAGCAGCTTTCAGCAAGCTTTTAACGGATATGGTTCAATCAAGAAAATAAAGGCCACATATATTTTAGGTATACAAGTTTTAATATATTAGTTAAGAGGGTACTTGATTGTTGGATGAGCTGTGAATAAGGGAGTTAAGTTTGAAGGCCACAGCATGAAATATCAACTAGATGATTCTTGAATCCTTAACCACAAGCTTCTATGATTCTTCATCTCCAACAAGATTCTAGAGCATACTCAGTCTGAAAAGGTGAACTTGGTCCTTTAGCTCCCTGGGAAGACTCAAGATGATCTATACAGCTGACTGTAAGTGCCTCTGGAAAATAATGGCACTTTTTCTTTTATCTTGTAAATAGATACCTCTCATTGGCAAGTTCTGACCTGGAACATATTAGCAAGAGAAATGTGGAAGATATAGTTCTTCATTTTATAGTCTTCACCTCTTAGGTTAGACCTTAGAAGAGGGTGAAGGTCATGACCAATTGACAGTGAGCTGTCTAGCTTAGTTTTTGGGGACAAATGTAGGGAATTGAAGGACATTGTATTTTAGATATAAAATCCTGAAAAGTACTGACAAACACTCGAGGGAGAAAATGAACATTTAATTTAAAAGAATATGATAGTTCATTAAAAAAATTTAGTTCATATACTTATGCAAGAAAAATATAGAAAGTCTTAACTTCTTAATATTTTGGTAAATTAAGAATGCTGGTTATTTTGGTTTCACTTTGTCTGTTCTTTTGTTTTGTTTCTCTGTTTGACATTTCATCTCCTATTTGTCTTTCTCCTGATTTATCAGTATAATCTCTTCCAGCTGCATTCTTGTGACTCTAAGTGGCAAGATTTAATCATTTTTATAGCTGTGTAGTATTCCATTGCACATAAATGCTAAACTTGTTTAATACACTGCTCTATCATTAGGCACAGAGGTTGTTTCTATAACAATGTACAGAGGGGTACATATGTCCCTTCAAATTAGTAGTTTTTTTTTTTTTCATTTTCCCTGTAGATATCTAGGAGTAGAATTGCTGGATCATATGGTAGATTCATTTTTTCAGATTTTGAAAAACCACTAATCGATTGTCCATTCAAACTAAACTTGTCTCCATTCCCACTGTTAGAGCAGAATGTTTCTTTCCTTCAAACCCTTGCCAATGCTTGTTCTTTTGTTCTTTTTGAAATAGGTCATTCTCATTCATGGAGGTAAGGTGGTATATCTGTATCACTCCTTCTATATAGTCTTATAAACCAACATTATCACAGTAGAAAATAATCCAATTAAAAATGTCAGTTATTAAAGTACTTTATAGAATTGGTTTTCAATTATTTAGCTATGGTGTATAAGGTAGGCAGATCTTGAGTAGCTGACCAGATAATGAATCAATAAATGATCCATTGTCATAGAGAATTATGAATTTTTGACAACCTGAGTCCTGAAAATTAGACAAAGATATCTTTGCTTACTGTTGATTTGTTCATGGAAAGCTGGTTAAGATCATGTGAGGCAGGTTAAGATTCTTCCTCCAGGGAAGAATTGTAGGTAAATCTGAACTTTTCTTGAATTTGTAGGTCTAACTATGAGAACTCTGAGTTCTTCAGGCTGTGTGGACTGGGATGCCAATCTATAGACAGAGAGCAATGAGGACTAAGTTCAGAGAGAAGCAGACAGAGTGGAGTGAGAATTCTTTGACTTTCCAGTTTTCTGTTACAGTCCTTTTTGGAGACTTAAAATTGTTCTTGGAGTCTATGAAATAGTCCTGGGTCACTATCGTAAAGTCTGTATCTTCATTCTGTGTAAGCTATTTTTGCTTCTTAAATTATCTTGAGTTTGTTTCTGAACTTGCAGTCACAAACCTTGAACAAAGGGTTTAAAATATTCAATTTGGCAAATATTTCAGTTTAATTCAAGAGAGATACTAGTGAACAGAATGCCATTATTGCTCATTCTCTACTCATCTAGTCTTTTCTACATTTTTTTCCCCTAGTGTACTATGATTTTAGAATTTTTAACTGATGCTCTCCTTTTCTTGTTTTCCTTCTCCCTAATTGATAAAGAGATTGGCAGAGAGGTAAAATCTGAAACTCAAACCAGGTGGTTTTGGACTTGATAAAAGTGTCAGTAAATGAGAGACAATGAAATTTAAAGACAAAAATGAGATTCTAGTAGAGCTTCAAGGTAGTCTGATTCCACGCCTGAGGGAGAAATAAAATGTAATGTTATCTCTTAGCAATATAATCAAAGCTAGACTCTAGAGAGGATACCCTGGATTTCACATCAAATGACAGATTGCCAGCTTCTCTCCAATAAGGTAATTGGCCACAGTGGTAAGTGTATTATTGCTAATACAAAATATTGTAGTAGTAATAGGAAGCCTGAATGGCAAATTTAGAAGTGAGTTGAAAATTTGGCAGAGAAACATTTATTGCAACTGATTTTCCTATAAGGTAAGTGGGGAATGGAGGGAGGTGGGAAGAGGGAGCAATTTCATGTTAGGACACGGTTTTAATAGAAAAAGAAACATAGACTATTACCAATATTTATTTTATTATTTTCATAAGAAAAAAACAGCACTAATCACTTCATGTATAATTCCTAAACATTGCTTCTGTATGATTGCAGTAAAGCTAATTTTATTCACTCAGGCCGAGACACAAAATGTGACCACAAAAGCATTCAACAGGAAACATTTATCTCCTAAATAATTTAGGCAGCAGCAGAATTTTGATTACTTAGATTCCTTTCAATAATTTAGGGGTGCCACATAAGGGCATGAATAATCCACCCATGAATTGAGAAACCAAATTAGGGTGTGTAAATTTTGATATTTAAATCCTGGTTGGCTCTCTTCTTTCATTCCAGCTAATGAATTTGAAAAGAAATGTATTAAAATGGATGGATTATAAGTAGACTGTTAAACAGGAGCCATTAACCTCTTATCAGGATTCCTTTGAATGACTCACTTCACATATAAGATTATTTCCCCTTTTCTAACACCAAGTGTTTCTTTTATGTAGGAGCACCATCTTCTCAATTCTTTTTTTTTTTATTTGAAAAATTCATTTTATTGATTTGTCACATTTGTGCATTAATTGATCTCTGCTCCCCCCTCCATATCCTCCCTCCATATCCCCCCTCCAGTCACTCCATCTCCTATTTTCTGCGATTTGTTGGTTGGTCAAGTTGATGTTCAGTTGTTTGTTGTTTGGCCTGTTGTTCTCTTCCGATACCTGGTAAATGCTTTTTTTTTTTTTGCATATATATGTATATTTATATTATATTAGTCCATTATTGTGTATCCCAGGGCTTTCCCACTTCACTAACATTTGTTAACCATCCTGATCTTTTGTGCTCCTTATCTCCCCCACCTTCTTCCCTCTCCTCCTCTCTCACTCCATGGTTCAGTCCCATTGGTTGTTTTTATTGGTTTGTTTCTTTTTCCCTATATCCATCATATAAGTGAGACCATCCTGTATTTCTCTTTTTCTTTCTGACTTATTTCTGCAAATATGAGTCTTTCTAGTTCCATCCACATTGCTGCAAATGACATGTGTTTGTCCTCCTTGATGGATGCGTAGTATTCCATCATGTATATGTACCACATTTTTCAAATCCAATCATCTGTTTTAGGGCATTTGGTTTGTTTCCAATTCTTGGCAATTGTAAACAGGGCTGCAATGAACCATCTTCTCAATTCTTGATTTATTTCTCTTACAAGACTTGAGTCCTGGGCAGTGAAAGGTGATTAGAGTTTTAGGAGATACAATCAGTTTTGTTCAGGTACAGCAGAGTCATGATAGAAGTTTTGGTACAAAACATTTCAAACACTTCATAGGTGACTTGAATAATGATATCAAAGAATTCCTCTCCTTGAGCAAGCCAATGAAGACATTTGCTTGCATCTTTACACTAACTGAATCATTTGGCGTTAAAACATGACAACATTGTTTTGGCAAAGCATCATTAAAATAAATTTAAGCTATTAGATTAAATTGGATTAAGGAACTCTTTCAATACATGAATTTACATAATGGAGTGGTTTGGTTTGGAAACTTGGTTTTTATAATAGGATTTTATTAAATATATAACATTAAAATTAAGAGAAATAAGTCAATTAAATATTTAGAAGCTTATTGCATTTATTAGCTGGTTGGTTCAGTAAATATGCAGCTAATTTACCACTTCACGACTGTTTATTTAAAGTACTTCCAAAGAGAATAGTTGCAACTGACTTTTGAAAATGTTTTATTTTTACTGCTATTTTACATGTTTTGTTTACCTTGTTACTGCAGTAGTTCCTCTTCATTCATGGGAAATGCCCGATACCACCTATAATGTGGAACTGTGTATTGCCTATGATAAAGTTTAATATATAAATTAACTGTATTGTTAAGATTAACAACAGTCACAAAATAAAACAATTAAAACAAAATACTGTGATAAAATTATGTGAATGTGATCTCAAAATATCTACTTGTGTGTAATTTTTTTGGATTACAGTTAATTTATGGGCTATAATCTCAGAAACTGTGACCACAGATAGGGGGGACTATTATATCGTTCATGGGTGACATGGTGGTAGAAGAACCTTGGGGTATACAATGATGCTATATATACATATATATACATATATACATATATATGTGTGTTTGTGTGTGTAATTAACAAAAATCAAGAAAAATTACTAGCACATTTTATTTTAAAATCAATTATAATGTAGAAGATGATACAATAAAATTCAGATTTAAACTTTTTAGACAACAATATGTATGTCCTTCCTTAACCCTTATCCCAGTGAAGAGACCACATGTTAAAGAATGTTCTTTTTCTTGCCTTCACTAAATAATCCTCCTGATTCCCTACCCTTCAGGTGCAGGCAAATGTATTAAATCACAGTAGGAAGATGATTTGGAGAATTTTACTATGTTTTCTCTTGGCATTATTATTCACTCTATTATATAGATTAATTCTATTTGTTCTAAGATTTCTTATACACAAAATTGCATAATTATTTCTGTGTCTACCTTATTCCATTAAGAACAATGCCTGTGAGGTATACCCATGCTATTGCATGGATCAGTAGTTAGTTCTCCTTAGTGTGTTGCATTAGAACAGCACAATTTGGTTATCCATTTACCTTTAGGTGGACATTTCAGTTGTCTTCAACTTTTGACTTTCCACTTATTTATTTTAAAATCATTTTAATTCTAAAATAATTTCAAACTTTGATAAGTTATGGGAATTGCACATGGGCATTAGTTTTCTCAGAAGACATTTAAGAGTTAGTTGATGAGGTGATGTTACATTCTGCCATATACTTTTGTATATAAACCTTGGAAACAAGGACATTATCCTCTATAATTGCAGTACAAACATCAAAATTAACACTGATATACTATTACCATCAAAGCTACAGACCAAGTTTTACCAAGAGCTTATACTAGTGTTGTAAGTTGCATTCATTTCCATGTCCTTCAATCAGTAACAGTTCCTCAGTTTTTTCTGCTATTAATACTTTTTGATCTTTAGAGCAAGTTACCTTGTAGAATGGCCTGCAATTGAGAGTCTGTTTCATCTTTTCCTATGATTTAATTCATTATACTTTTTAAAATAAAAAATATTAGTCATATTAGAGACATGCTCTTTTTATTGTTCCTTATGAGTTGGTACACATTTTAATTTGTTTGGTTCCTGGTAAGGCTAACTTTGATCATTTGATTAAGGAGGCTTATGCTATTTTTCAATGTAAAACTACTCATATGCCATTAGTAATGAGTAAGCTTTTTTTAGAGAGGTACTTTGGGACTGAAAGTCTATTGATCATCAAATTTGAATCATTCATCTTAGCAGTTAGTGATATGTTGGTTAAATTAATATTACTATACCAAATTATGATTCACTAAATTTTATCCTTCATTCTATATTAGTTGATATTATGCCAAAGATTTTCTTAGTAACTACTTATTTGCTTATTTCTGAGTATGGATTCATGGATTTTATTTTTAATTGACTTTTAAGGGCATTGAATCTGCTCAATCACTATTTTTATATCTAAAGCAGCCTATGTGTGATACAATAATCTTTTTTTGCTAGAAATTTTGTTCTTATAATATGCTTGCATCATTCTTTGAACACTTTTTGATACTGGATTTTCTTAACCCATGTTTAATTTCCCCTGCTCCTACTTTAAAATAATCCATTTGACCAAGGAACCCTTGTTCTTTTCAGTGGAAATATGTGTTTAGAAACCAAGATCTGCAGACTGCCTGGTTTACTGCTACAAGGGCGCTCCCATTCCAGAACTCAGTGGACATGTGCATAGTTAGGAGATGTAGGTATACATAAATGTGGGTACCCCTAACTATACATCCAGGAGTCCAGATTGAAAACTGTTCAGCAACAAAGTGTTCATTCTAATTGTCTCTATTTCTATATGTGTAAAACTCTTCTCTGGAAGTATGTGCATCAACGATTTTCAGCATATTAGTTGAGTTAACTCCCTCCTAGTCTGTTTTCAATCTCCCATTGCTACTATCATTACCTCCTTAAACATTTTGTGGGTCCTAAACCTCACTGCTTAGGCTGAAAACAACTGCTGAAGTTACTACCAGAAACAGACCCATTTCTTCTTTTGCTCTGACTCCAATGTCTTCTGTCAAATTGTGGCTAATCCTCACTGCAGACTGGCACCTACCTTGCTAGCTATCTTCTAGTGACAAAATTATTGAAGGAGAAGGGAAGTAGAAAAGAATGAAAGCAGGCATGAGTTATATTTAAAGACATTAAACTCAAACAAGATTTTGCAAAAGTTAATTGATTCATATCATTATTGCAAGATAGCTTGTTACAGATAAAGTGTGACTTTTTCATTTTTATTACAAGGTACATGTTGATTAACATATATTTATTTTATTTTAAGATATTTTAAAAGAACAGAAGAGTCAGAAGTTTAGAATTACAAAGGAATCGGAGTTCATTATCCAAATCAGTTATTTCAGAGCTAACGTGGGATGACAGAGATGGGATGACATTCACAAAGCTGCATAAATTGTAGAATTAGACCATTTGAGTTTAGTTTACAAAACTAGAAAAAATGACTATATCTTTGAAATTTCCTCACAATTTGCATTTAGTGTCCTGTGAATACCAGTGTGGACTTTTCAGAATGGTTCTTTATTTCTACTCCACAAACAAACCCAATAATTACCACAATTTATTGAGTGCCTACTACGAGTCATATGCCAGATGTTGAGATCAATGTTTGCAGCAGATAACTATTGACTCGATAGCATTTTACTTTGGTGTTATTTAGGGTTTCTCTTCTTCATTTAAAATACATTTTAAATGGTCTGTGTCTAATAATTAAAATGTGCTGAATCAAAAGACAAACTCATATCATTCATGATAACTTGGATGGAGCTAGAAGCAATCATGTTAGTGGAAATAAACCAGAAAGAAAAAAAGAAATATAGGAAGCTCTCACTTATATTAGGGATATAAAGAAAAGCAACAAAAGAGATGACAGCAATAAAGCATGCATGAAGGAGGGGGAAATCAGGGGAGGGATGAACACAAGTGATCAAGATGATGGTTTCATGGGTGACAAGGTGGCAGGAGAACCCTGGGGTATACAGTGATGTAATTAATTTATTTATAGTTTAAAAATTTTTAAATTTCATACATTGTCCATACTTATATGGTTGTTGATTCCCTTGTGAGTGCACCCCCTTCGTCCTGATCACCCCTCTCCGGTCACTCTAACTCCTCTGTTATTGTGTGTTGGTCCATGTTTAGCCCTTTGGTCTCTTCTTTTTCTGAATTTATGGCCTTTTCCTGGGTGGGTATCTATGTTCCTGGGACATGGTTGACCATGTTGCTTAGATTTTCAATCTTATCCTTTGCACCAGGCAGCCAGTTCAATCTCAGTTGCAGTTTATCCTTCCTTGCTGTTTGTTTCTTCCATTCTGTTCTCTGTTGCATTCATATATAATCAATGAAAAATAATTAAATAATTAAAAAATGAGCTGAATCAGATCATGCATAAATAGTCATATTGGCTATATTCTGAACCTCAGAAGCAGCATGAATCACAGAACCATAGGAAACACCCACAAGGTCCGTCTTAGCTCACTATCCAACGGCATGTGAGTTGAGTTTTAGTCAAGTATCTTTGACCTAATTTGCTCATGTGAGTTAATAGCCCTGAAGTTCCTGACCACTTGCTCATGAATAATTTTTTGTTCATATTAGGAGAACAATAATTTACTCTAATGAAGAATAGAAGTGTTACTCAATTTTCTTAAAAATTGCATCATGATCATAGAGTATTAGGAAAGGTTGTCAGTTCTACAAAGTGTTAACACTCAACTCATCACATGTTTGTTCAATACCAATATATCCAAGATGAATCATTTTCCATAAATAATAAGAGAAGTTATATACCCTGGCACTTAGGACTTATGATTGTGTGTTCTGGTAGTTAAAACCAATGGAAACTTTATTTTATGGGGAGTTTCTTAAGCCCCCATTCTGAAATAGAAGTCACTGCTAATTAAAAGTATTGAATACGATTAACTAAAGAAACAAACTAAAGAATTCTTTTGGGACTGTATGAAAAGGAGTTTATTTCTCCTTCTGAGGACTTGTTATCTCTGGCCAAACTACATTGATCTTCTTTAATTCTCAATAGTCTGGAAAATCTTATGTTTATTATTTTATCAACAGGTTTCCCCAGTATGAACTAACAAGTTTTTTCAATTCCAAAGCTTTATTCACCTTGAGGAACCAAAGATTTAAAAAAATTAAAATCTTATCAAAATGAAGTTCTAGATGACTCAGAGGATTTTTCCAAAAGTTCTTAGATTTAAATATTCTTTTGTCAGTTCAACTTTAATTTCAGAGGTTTTAGTAAAAGAATAATTATATGCTGATTCTGATCTCAAAATGTCACGAGAATAATTAACCAGAAAAGAAAGGGGTATTGTATTTAAATATTTTGTACCAGAATAAAATGAAAAATAAAAGGGGGGGGAATCTTACACTTTTGGATTTCAAGCATTATCTGTGAATATCTTTGTTCCTCTTATTTAATTATTTTCAGTATTTAAAAAGAACTTAAAGAGATTCAGGTTTTAACAGCTATATGTGCAATAAAATGTTTTGCAATTTCATTGAGATGAAATTTATTAAATTACATTGTAAATACTTACAAAGTAATATGGTTGACACTAACAATTATTTAATGCTATCCATAAGTAAAAGGGATAAAGTTAAAGTCTCTTTGTTTTTAATTATTATTTATGCTAGCATCTTGATCAATTAAATTAAATGAGATAATGCATATAACATATTTAAGCATTGATTTTGTCTCTGCTTTGCCACACATCTTCCTTATGTTTATGTCCAAATACTTTACTCCTATTTTCCTACTAGAGTACTGAAATCTTATGATGTAGCAAACTTTTTGATTACTACCCATCACAAACTAGAATTGACATTAAAGCAAAAATGATCTTGAAATCTCTTTTCTCAGCCACTAGAGTTGAAAACCTACAAAACCTTGGACTCCCTATTTCTGAGTATTTCAATTCCAAAAATATTCCAGATAGTTTTTTCTCTTCTTCATTTTATTTCCAAAATCCACCCAGCCTATCACTATGAACAATTAATTTGGCTATAGAATAATTAATAAATAATAAAATATGCTCATCTCTACACCTGTTGAAAGAAGAGCATCTTCTCAGTCTTTCATTTACTCATCCTCCTCTCCTGCCCCTGCTGCTGCAATCAGGGTCCTCAGTGCTTAAGGTAGTCATGACTCTTTCATTGGGAGTCGGGAAGAGGGGTAGGGGGTGTGTACCTAACATAATACAGCTGCACTTCGTCAGCTATCATCTAGTAGATGTCACAGTTCAACCCGTAATCCAGGAAGATCATGAGTGGCCATAAAAAAAAAGTTCAGGAAAATGCTATCAGATATCAGAAATCAAAGTGTGTGTATACACACACACACACACACACACACACACACACATATATATATGTATATATAAACCTATCCAAGAGGTGCTGTTGCTACTTAAGAGGTAACTTATTACTAAAGGTAAAGTCAGGTAACAAGGGGAAAGGGGGCTAGAGTAGATCATAAATTTTTGCTCATTAACTAGCAGGAAAGACCACATCTCTTGGCTTTTTTATATCATTTTACTGTTGAAGTCTTTTTTTTTTTAGTTATCATAATTTTTATTTATTTATTTTTAATATGAGTATTTTATTTATGTATGTTTCACATCATTGTATTCCCTGTGGATCACCCACTACCTTCTCTTCCAGACCGCTCCCTCCCACCTTCTCCCCTCTCCTCAGCTGTGTGTTTTAGTTTGGTTTTTAGCTTGTTTTCACTTTTCCTCCTGGCCTTTTGTTTGTTTTTCTGGTGTCCCAGATATTAGTGAAACCATTTGGTTTCTGACTTTTTCTTTCTGACTTGTTTCTGCTAATTGTCTTTTTCCTTTTTTGCTTGGGGGTAAGGTGACCAGGAAAGCCAGAGCTAAGATTATTGAGTCTCCTCTCCCTAAACAAATGCAAAATACTGTGTGTTTCATAAACAGATGCCAGATCCTGAGAATGCCAGTGACATCTGTTGTCAGTGACACCCATCAGCACTGAGACATCGGGGATCCTCACTGGCTCTGCTGTTACTGGGTCACACTTGAGACCTAGAGTCTCTGCTGATCTGGGGTCCCTGGTTTGGCTCCAACTCACCTTGGGCAGGGGGTCCCTCATGCAGCCTCTTGCAACCTGGCATCATGTGAGCATTTGTCTAAAGTGACTCAAGTCTCAGCTGCTAATAAAAGCCACAGATAGCTGTCTCCCTTCCTGGTCTTCAGAAAGGCCTTTTCCAGTCTGGGTCCCACCTTTCTCTCTATTTGTGCTCCTAGGATGAATCTTCTAAGCTTTATTCTTTTCTCTAGGCAACTTGCCTCAACATCTCCAGGGGTTTGTTGTGGGGAAATCAAAGGAAAGATAGGTGATGTCTTTTTTTAAATAATAATTTTAATTTTATCCATTCTTTAGATGTTACAGTATCAGCAAATGGTTATTGGAAAGCCTTCCCCCATCTCCCCCAGTTGACAACCCCTCTGTTCACTCAGGTCCCTCTCCTTGTTGTTTTTTGATCTATGCTGAGTCCTTTGGTCTCTGTTTTCTGTGGCAATGCTCTTTTCTTGAGTAAGGGACTGTGATCCTAAAATATAACAAGCCGTGTTGGTAGATGTTCAGTCTTTTCTCTAGGCACTGGGTAGCAGTTCGTTCTCATTTGGAATCTGTTAGTGTCTTCTCATTGACTGTCTTCAATCAATTCCATTCAATCTAGAAGATAATCATGAAGGGCATCTGCTGAAATCCTTTGCAGATTGTTTCCTCTCCTTCAGATTGTAGCTTTGTGCGGGGTTGAGACCCCATCTCTGTGACCTTCCTCTCCCACGTAATGGGGAGGATCACCTTGCTTTCTTAGGTGGCGTATCAGCCCTTAGCTTTTGGCTCATTCACTCATTGTGTGACCTTAGGTATGACTCTGTGACAGGTGATGTCTGTGATCATTTCTCCAGTCCATCATACGTTGTCTTTCTCACCGTTCCTTCTCTTGCGTTCCACTCGTATGTGTGCGCAGGATATTGCTCTGGTCCCTCACCAATTCTATTCATTCTATGGGTTATTAGTTCTTCTAATTCCTTCTGAGGACTAAGTGGGGAGAGAGTGGAAGAGAAGGGCGGCCTAAGGGAGACCTTTACAGTCCCCTCCACCCTCCCATTCCACTCCCCCCCCACTCACTTCCCCCCCAGAGCCCACCTGATTGGGAGGCCACTTCCTACCTACCAAACAAAGCAGAGAGATGGTTGAGCAGGTGGACAGCAGGCCTGGTGAGAGCTGAAGTCTTTCAAGTAACATTTTCTTTAAGCGTTGGTGCACTATTTCCTCCAAGCAAAGATACACAGAGCAAATCATGTCAGCTCAAGTGAATGAAAAAAAGGGTAGAATGGATCCGGAGAAAAGAATAATTCAAGATTCTTCCTTGAAACAAATCAGAGGAGCAATAGTCAAATGAAGCCTAGCAATAGTCTTATTAGTTTATGGGCAATAGTCTAATCATAGCTAATGATAGAAAATGAAAATCACAGTGGGGCAATGAAAACAGCTGCTCTTTTTGATCTGTTTAAAGGTTTCTGACTTTTTGAATTTTTGAAGAAGTTTGAAGAAACGTTTGAAGTGGAATTAACTCCTTTGAGACCCAATTTTCATGGAATCTTCCACTGCTTGAACCAAGGACTAAAGTGATGACAGAAGTGACCTCAGTTTTTCCAAGATCCTCAAATACGTACACCACTTCCCTCACAAAGCAGTCTGTCTACCTCAGTCACATTTCACCTGCTTTTGGCTCACTGGACCAGGATTCACTGTTCTTAATATGTCCGTAAAAGACTCACAGATGCCCTATAAAAGCACCAAAAGCCAAGCAAAGACTTGTCCCTCACGTTCCCAGAGTTGTGCCTCTGTCATGTTCCTTGTGCCTGTAGACTGCAAAGGCTTTCATGAAAGCAGTTTCAGTTTCTCTTCTTTTACTCTTTTACTGCCATCGCTAGTCCCTTTCACTTGACTTTTATGAGAATGCATGGTCATTTGGACCAGGGCCCGATAAGTCCCAGTTTATCTGTCCAGTTTAACACTCTTACTAAACAACAAATGCACTAGTCAGGATGATGGTCTGCAAAGGTGCCAATGATCTAATGCCCGAACTTTGCCTTACATGGCAAAGGAAAGTTAAAGTTGCTCATCAGTTGATCCTAAAAACAGGAAGATTATCTGCTGAGCCCAGTGTAATCCATCATGACCCTTGTAAGTGAAAGAAGAAAGCAGAAGAGATCAGTGAGATGCCACTACAGAAAAATGATCTGAGAGATGCAATGTTGTTAAGTTTGAATATGGAAGAAAAGGATCACAAGCAAGAAACAGGTGGTTCTGAGAAAATAGAAGAAAATGAAGAAATATTTCATAGACGTAGATGGGATTTTATTGCTTGACTCTCCTCAAGCATGGGTTGGGGGAATCAAATAAAGCAATTTATAGGGACATGCTTAATAATATGTAAAATTTTAAGATAATTCTTTGAAGCTTCAGCTCCTCTGACTTCAGATTACTCAATAAAAACAAGGTACAATTGGGCAGACAGTGGAAAGGAACCTGGGAGTGGAACAGACTATAAACCTTGTGCTATATACATGAGAATAATTCAGGCTTAAAAAAATAACATGTAAAACATCACAACAAAAGCTACTGGATTCTTTGATTAGATTGAGTGTGTTTTAGGTCCTCTATTCACAGGCATATGTATATTTAATGTATGTATTAAAAGTATTTAATATGTATTTTTATACTATTTAATAAGCAAAATTATTTAATAGTTCTGTTTCTTGGTTTATGAGTAAAATGTGAATGAGCCCATATTTTCATACACAGACTGTTGTAAGGATTAAAAGAATTAATATACGTAAGTAAGGTGGTTGGGGTATGCAACATACTTAAAAATGTGAGCTGCCATAATTTTATATTTACCTAGTATTACTCAGGAAGGAATTCTTGTGTAGTGAGGAAACTGTAACTTGAATCCAAGGCTTGAATTCTTGCCAGTGAAAAGTGACAAGAACACAAATTAGAGTAGATCAAATAAAGTAAGGATGGAGTTCACTTGATTTACATTGCTTTTAAATGTCAAGAGTAGGTCTGATTTTAGGCATAGTGAAATGTTACCTACATTCAGGGATTCAAATTGTGGCCCCAGATAATCTCTCTCTGTCTCTTTCTCTCTCTCTCTCTCTCTCTCTTTCTCTCACACACACACCTTATTAGAAAAAGCATTATTGTTTAATTGGGAAAATTGTTAGGTGGCCATTTTCATAAATCTAAGCTGGGTGACCATTTGTAGTGTGTGCATCCAACTAACCAGGTCAATTTACACTGCCCAGAAAGAAGAGGGGCTTTTCCTTGCCAAATCTAGTAGGAGTTTCAAAACATACTTTGAACCTGAGTCATATTGTCCATTTTAAACCATATAATTGAAAAGAGGGGGGAGTAGTGGTTCCCACAAGCAAAATCAGGATATTCTATAAATAAAGAATATAGAAAATAAAGAATGGACATTGAACAAAACTACCGCATTGACTCACTGTGGACCCAACTCTAGAATGTGCTGGCTGTGTGGCCAAGGACAATAAACCTTGTGCTGTATACATGAAAATCATTCAGACCCGAGTTTTTGGAATTATGCTCTTTCACTGTTGAATGGGAGTTCATACCTGTATTGCCTCCTCTTTATATCAGTAAGAGGGTTAAATGAAAGAAAATGAGAGCTCTTTTGTAAACAGCCCTGGAAGAATGGGAGGAAGAATATTATCTTCTGCTTGACTTCTCTTGAATTTAAAACATCTGTCACTTCCTTTTTTTTCCTATTCATTTAAATTGATGTGCCTTAAAAATTTTCCTTCTTGAAATTCATTCAGGAAAATATTAAGTTAAATAAAAGGCAGCCTGGACTTCTATAGATTCTATTAATCACATCACCCCAACTCAGCACACCATCATTTATCATGACTCTGTTGATTACATGTCAGCTAGTATTCTATCTATATAAGGGAAACCTTACCAATACTAATTCATTCTAATTAGCCTCTGCATCTCTGACAGAGCAACAGAATTTTGTTCAAGAATATTTTCCCCATAGTGTAGCAACTAAACGCCTTCATTTTGTCTTGTACTGAAAATGGTTTTTCGGTTTATATGTCACAATGTGTTTACTACTCACAGGTAAAAGTGGCCTAATAAAGCTTTTAAAATATTTTGTTAAATTATCAGTGTATTTCTTTGGTCCTGGGCTTTTCTTCCTTGGGAAATTTTTCATCTTTTCATTCACTCTCTTTCCTAGTAGATGGTCTATCAGATGTTCTATTTCTTTCATATTCAATCTTGGTTGGTTGTATGTTTCTAAGGTTTTTTTTCTTTTTCTTCTAAGTTGTCTAATTCAATTGCTTACAGTTGATCATAGGAGTTTCTTAGGGTCGTTTGAAACCAGGTGGTGCTGGTTGTCATATCTTCTTTTCTGTTTATAATTTTGCTTACACATCCTTTCTCTTTTTTCCTCACTCAGATATTTTGTTAGACGTGGAATGATCAGATAGGCTCTCCTCTTCCACATGTATGGATGCGATAGTTCCAAGCACCTACAACCTCTTTGATTAGTTGCATGTCATTATTGATGTAGTCATGATGACGGGTGAATAGTGTTTTTGATTGTTTGTTTGTTTTTTAGACTAGGTCTCGCTATTTTTGCCCGTGGAACTGCAGGCTCACGTTGCCCGGGGTACCACAGACTCAAGCAATCCCCAGCCTCAGCTTCCCAGATAGCTGGGATTACAGGCACACATCACCATGCCCAGATATATTATTTTGGAACTAGGTCTCACTACTGCCCCCAGTGGGACTCGAGCTGTGATCCCTGGCCCTGGCTGCAGCTTCCTAGACTGTCGCTTTCAGGCATGCACCACCATGCCCGGCCTAGGATAGTTTTTTTTTTTTGTAAAAAGATTGTTAGGAGTCCTGTGTGGAAAGAATGAGATGGAAGAGACTGATAGCAATCTGTGAGGCCAACTCCTAGACTGGAGACTTGGAACATGTCCAAATCCATATTATTAGAAGTTGGGTCTCTTTTATACCTTAGCAAAGAATTATCACAGTGAGGTAGTGAGGAAGGAGAAAACCCAGGATCCCAAGTCACATGACACTAGGCATGAAGATGGGGAAACTTTACCTAAACAGGAAAATACCTGCGGGGTAAACTCTCTTATCTTTCCAAGGATACAACTCTTCAGTTGTAAGTTCCTAGGAAGTTAGGGGCCTATCATCCATCACAAATAAGAGACTTGTCAGTAACCACTGCTAGTGTGCCAGAAAGGAGCAGGAAGATAAAGGTGTTCCTTCATCTAAGGCATCACTCTTAATCTGTGTCCACACCCCACAAAGGTGACTCTGTATTCTTCACTCAGAATCCTGACCTAACAATCTTTGTGAGGTAGGTATTATATTCCCCATTTTGCAGACAAGGGAAATGAGGTTCAGAGAACAATAGTGTTTAGTACAATATAACAGTTTGGAATGGGGGGGAGCGGGACCCAGACACAGATGTAATGGCAGGGACCCTTGACAGCACCATCACCCCAGATGGAATGGAGTGAGGCACATGGTAACACAGAGGCCATGCCTGCCTCACATTTCTGCTCAGGTAGGTTTTTTATTCAACAACTTGAGCTATGCTGATGTTTCAGTGCCACATGTAGGAAAGAGCATTCACCACACTCTGGGAACTGGGAATCAAGCTGTGATCAGCCTAGGTAAGGCACTAACACCCGGAGTGCTCTCCTGATAGGCAAACTGCAGGTTGCCTAGTCCAGAAATGGTCAGTTTTTAACAATTTTTGTGTTTTCGAAATAGCTTTGGTGGTGGTGTGGTGTGGCAATCAATATACATCTAAGCACCGCTCAATCATATGCAGTGTCTTCAACCAACCTTACTTCAACAATTGAGATGAGGTCTTTATTAGATCCTCTAATATTCCATTGATCTAGTAGTTTTCTAGCAAAAACTCAACTGAGGTATAGTGACAGAAACACATCAGTAATTGCTGAGAGATGGAAGGATTATAGTGAAGCATGCTGAAACTTTCAGGATTGATTTGCTATTTAAATTTGATAGTGAGCTTGAAAGCACACATATACTTTCTGTACTGCAACTAGTGTTGGATGCTTTAAATAAATGCATGTCAAAATTATATGGAATCTGATTGACATTTCTTCTAGACTCAGAGGGAAAATGTGCCAAGTTAGAATTAGAGAATTAGGGGGTAAAGACTAAAATTGCTTTCTGAATGAATTCTGAATATTTTGCTTATTCACTGCATTGGTTATCTAATTTTAAAACTAAAAATCTCAGTGTAAAAGTGGGGGAAAAAGTATTTCATGTTCTTCTGATATTTACTGCTGATGGTTATGCTAAGAACTACTGAACCGCTTGGAAGACATCCTCACATATTGATCAGATAACTAAGAATCAAGTCAAATGAAAGTATAACTGCAAATTGCATTGACACAGTGAAAACAAACCACAGTTCTGTGATATTATGTGGCAATTTGGTCACCAACCTGAAATGATTATACCGAGTTTGTAAATGGAGTGGAAATAGAGCTGAGATACTTAATTCTGAGAATAAAGTAGAGCAATTTGGAAAGAGCCTCATAGGTAGTAATCAAACTCACCATGCCTCCCAAATAAAGGAAATTTGACAGCAAAATGAAGCTTTGCTGATAGATCAAAACAGGTTTAAATTTACTAATCTGGTCAAAGTTGAACAACGTCAACCAATGGCAACTGAAATGTGCTAACATCAACAAATGTACAGTGTTTTACTATGCCAGGGTACTAGTACTGGTCCTGTTTAATTTTTACACTAATAATTAATTAATGGATTAACTAATTAGTTAATTGCCACATAGACTCAGCTCTATATCTTTGCCTCTTTGCTTGTCTGCATGATAGTGTCATTACTTTGGGGTTCAGCATTCTGGAATACTAAGAATTTAACAGGCTTATATAAACCAAAAGGAAGTTCCATATGATTTCTCTTTCTACATTGAAAAAGTCCTCACATTCCTAAGCCCACTGCTGCCAGTGGTATCTGAGGTTCCAGTGCCCAAGCCAGCCAAAAGAAGACCTTTAGTTTGTCCAACACCAGTCCATGGTGTAGTAAAATCTTCTTGGATTCATGGACAATCAGGGATCATCATCCATTATATGGTTCCCTCTGCATTTTGTGACTTTGGCCTTCACAGCTACTGCTCTAGGGGTTCGTCTTAGCTGTCATGTCCATAACTCCTGTTCTTCGGATCCTTACCCTTTGGAGGTGCTGACCACAAGATCTGCCAGGTGTTCATTTGATGAACCCTGTGGATACCAGACTTCCTGAATCCAGAAAGTGGGTCAACTTTATGCCAATGGCTTCAGTACTTTGTTTTTAATTTCCTAAAATCTTTGTGTTGAGTCTATTGCTTTTCCAATGCAACCAACTTTTTTTTTTGATCACAAATTTGTGTGACCACCAGGAAAATCCTCTACTATAAAACATCAATATCTGTTACCTTCCCTGAAAGTAAGAGAATAAAATATTTCCCTAAGTCTATGTCCCTCAACTTTCTGCCCTTTTACTCAACCTTCCCTTCCCTTGTTTTAGTACTAAAAGTAAATCATTTTTAAAGAGTACTGACTTTTATGGCCAATGAAAGAATATAATAGAAAAGTTAAAATGCTTATTGAAAAACACATTACTCTATCTAGGTAGTAAAGAAAGCATCATTGTAAGTTACAGTTATATCTCTGCAACAAAAATAAGAGATGTTCAGTAATTACACAGGGGAAATGTTAAGCCTTAGTCTAAATTGACTTATAAACTTGCAGGTTTTGTTTGTGCATGCTTGTCAGAAAGTGTATTGCTTGTGCCTCAATGAAGGTTAGGGACTATCGTGAAATTCAATCTGGAGTAGGATTTTTCTATCACAACTTAAAAAAGTCAGCAAAATAAAACTGCCTTTGAAATATTAGTTTCACTCTTGAGGAATAAATGTATCTTCACAGCTGACAATTCACAATTTAAACCTTTTTTTTACCCTTTAAGGATGAGGATCTCTAGGAGTTAGCTGTCTGTCATGACAGTGTGCATATTATTCTAATAGAAGCACAGCAGTATCCCTGACACTAACCAAGTTACTCATTCTGGAAAATGGCCTCCCTGGCCAGGAAAGCACATCCTTGAGGTTTTCTACAGCAGAAGCTATTACAATTCTTCTGAGCTATGTTTGGAAAACCTGCGTCTTACTCCTTCTCTCTCTGTGTATGACCGTGTTTTAGCTCTTAAGTTGAGAAGGTAGTAGTCAGAGGTGGTGGTGATAAAGATTACAGGAGAGAAGAACAAAAGTTAAGCAGTGCTATGGACCATGAGTAGTTGTTTGAGATAAAAGTAGTTAAAGGGAGGCACATAGTCATTCCTGGAATAAGCTCAAATCAGACAAGTGCAAATTTGCATACTGCTTTTTATTTTACTCCAATTCTTCACAAAGATACATTAGAATGAGGCAATCCAAGCTTTTAAGAGGGAAGAGTTAAAGCAGATAATGTTCTATACGCATTGTTGACTTTTATGTAAAGTTCTGAAGTTAATAGGGAGAAATAGGGTAGGAGGAAAGTGAAAGGAATTAAGATTCAAAAATTCTAAAATTTGACCAAACAACATACTTGAAAAACTACTGTGTCCTAACAACATCCTGTGGAAGAGATAGTGTGACACATATTTGTGCATAAGGGGAAAGGCAAACCCTGAGGCATTCATCATTTTCCCAGATCGAAAGTGGCGACTCTGATATGTATATCTGGATGTTTCTAACTCCACAACCCATGCTACTGACATGTCATGATTAAACATGCTTGGGATGAGAATAAAGAGATGCTGTTCCCAGCAACAGAGAAAGGAACAAATAAAAAATGTGGTGAATCCTCAGCTGACCAAAATATCCTTAATACTATTCTGTTTTCAGCATAAAAAGGTATAAAGAGCAGTCTCTAAGTCTAGAAGCTGTTTATAATAAAAAAGAGGTGCCATGTGTTCATGAATGTAGGAAGGTTTCCATGTAATGCAGTATATTTTATAATACATGTTTAACATCAAAATTCAAAGACATCAGATTTATAATGAAGACATAAAGCTGTGGCAAGCATAAAATGTAGTGACATGGCAATGCATTGTGGGTCAAACCTAGAAATATTCATTGACCATCATGCATTTGTATTTCAGTACTGGGTTACAAACCATGTTTGATTTCTATCCTTGGAACTGCAAGAGTCCTATAGGAGATGCTCATGTTATCCTCATCATGGGTTCTTATTGAGAATTAAGCTTAAAAATGGGGGTATATGGGGTAAGAAGACAGCTTTGACTTAACTCCAAAATACCATATTTAATTTTGAGCTTTTCAGTAATTATTTCTCAAGACTGAAATTTTGAAATAATTTCTGTGAAATTGAAATGTGTTCTACATAAATTATAAGGCTGGGTTCATAATTTTCTATGGATTTTGGCAGTCCATTGTATGTGAATAAAGTTCAAAATGGAAATTTTTTATTTTTTCCTTGAAAGTTCAATTTATAGGACTGCTCCAATACTCATATAATTTTTAAACATGTCACCTGTGAAGATATTGAATAATTAACTCTTTTAAGTCTTTTCTAGTAAAGCCATATGCGGTAATTAAAAAAATATTCGGGTTAGATTTTATTTCTAAAGACCTTGCAAAACAGAATGGAAAAGATAGATGTCAGACCAAAGAAAATATATCATATCAAGAAATTATACCCAAAGGTAATAAATTTAGCGGGGTTGTTCCAGAAGAGATGGATGACAAAGCTAGATAGTGATGGGATAATTAAGAACTTCCTCTAAAAAGAAACTTGGATCATCTACAGAGGGAGGAGATGGTGTTATTGGAAACTGGGTGCTATGTCCCATTTCCTCTACCCTCGCTACCATCCAGGAAGCTGGAACTGTGACAGACCACAATAATGGAAGGGAAGAGGACTAGTACCCTGGTTTCTCTCTATATCACTGATGGGTAAGTGAGTTTTCAGGGTTTTACCCTTCTGCCATTAACCCTTGTAACTAACACCTGTGGTTTCATGCCCTCCCTATGACTATACATACTTGGTCCAGTGTACAGGTGTGAGTGGGCTCGTGGGGGCCTGGGAGGGAAGGACAAAAGGGAAGCATCATGCTGGGGTAAGGCAGCATGAGATAGAGAGTTGAAGAGAGCACAGGACAAGAGAGCACGAGAGAAATGCCAGAGAGAAAGAGGCCAGAGAAAGAGCTTGATTCCTAGGGGTCCTTGTCTGACTCTTAATCCCCTCTCCCAGTCTCAGGCTCATCCTCAGCCCCCCGGCCCTGCCCTACCTGCGTGTGTGTGTAACTGCTACAACCAGCAAAGGCAGGCCTGATGTTTGTACTACAACTGATGTCATGAACAGATGTCTGGCATGACAGTCCCCATGTCAGAGGCTTGTCACTGACTGGAACCTCTGGATATCAGCTCTGAAAGGTCTGCAAAACAGATCCCTGCGACAGGGACCCAGGAAGGATGGGGTCAGATGAATGTTTAGAGAATAGATCCAGGATCAGCATGACAGTGAAGTCAGGACCCCAATATGGGCAGTATTAAAATTTAGGTTGGAAAACACAGAGGTAAAAGAGG
>PVHY01010307.1:0-52503 GCA_004024945.1 Uropsilus gracilis | reverse complement strand
AAAAAAAAAAAAAAAAAAAAAAAAAAGTAAGGAAAACTCCGATTACTTAACATTGTGCAAAACCTTTCTCAGCATTGTCCAAAGTCCTTTCCCAGATTGCCCAGAAATCCTCAGTCTCTCAGTCCTGATCATTTTACCAATGTCCAGTCAGAGTTCATCTCCAGGCGCTTGAAGGCATGTTCCTTTGACTTTCTCCTCCTCCTCTTCCACGCTGTGTTCTCCTTGTCTTCCAGGTAGCAGAAACTCCATGGTGCCAAACCAGCAAAGTTCACTTTCTTCTCAAGCCTAACTTTTGCACAACCTCTTTCAGACACAAGTCAAACTCAGCAAAACAAACTTCAACATGGAGTTCAAATCTACAAACTTCTTAACCGCATTTAGCACACATGCTGCCAACCCAGGCCAGTCAAAGGCTGCAGGCCACCAGTGGTGGCCACATTGCCAAACTCACATGACTCACATCTTTACAAGATGGCCAATTCCCATCTCTCCTCCAATGAATCTCTCTCTCTATCCAATCTCCATATTGGAATCCCAATCTTTGTTTGCACACCCTTTATCTAACCTGATTTCTGGCCTTCCAGGAAACCTGTTTCACCTTGACCACTTCAGTTCTTTCTCCCCCTGCATCTCCCTGAAGGGAAATTCCAACTAAGGTCAATCTCACATTTTAGCATCTGTCCTTGAAATCTGCAATCTTAAACAGGAAACAATGGGGGGAGGGGGTAGCACACCTTATCACTAGTAGTAAATATGAGATAACTAAGATCATTTGGAACCTACATGATATAATTAAGAAAGGCAATCAAGCAATAAATAATTAAATTGAAACCAAATGAAAAGGAAAAAAAAAGACTTTTTGACTTGAACTTTGAACACCTCTGCTTGCTTTTCCCTTAGGAAACCGACTTAAAACAGTTAATTAGCATCTTCACTTTTTACCTTCTATTGGTATGCAAAAATCAGCTACCAGTTTTTTTCAGCTCTCCCCCTCAGACCTAAAAAAGAAAAACTTAGAAACAGTTTAAACTTTAGAATAGTTTGCCTCAATTTACCCTCTTTTAGACTTTTGTGGGTTTTTTCACCATTCCCAGCCTTCTCACCAAAATCCCAAGCTAAAGCAAGACTCTCAGCATGCAGACTAATTTATTTCTAAACAAAGTGATTTTCTAATTACTGCAAAAAGAAACATCAAAAACATCTTTTCTTTTGGCATGCTCCTTTGACATGCTCTTATTCTTCCATGCCGTATTCTCCTTGTCCATCTCCAGGCAGTAAAAAAAAAAAAAAAAAAAAACTTTATAGTACCGGAACCAGCAAAGTTTACTGCGGTGGTCCTGCCAAGGTGAGGAATTGTGTCTGAGGGAAGGGGTGAGGATTGCAATCAAGATGATCAAGATGATCTCTTGGGTAGGAAGGCACAGTGGCATTTCTCTTGATCTGCTGGCCACCAGTTTATTTTTCATACAGCTTTTATACAATTCATGTAACACAGTTTAGCAATTACAACAGACTTTGCTTGACATCAGTCTTACTGGGAGCTAGCTTTCTGTAGGCATCTGCTTATCTAGGATAGATGGAGATCACCAGACCCTCTATATTATACCTTTGTTAGCTAAACGGATTTAGTTCACAGGGCTTCCTGATACCTGTGCTTGCTTAGGCATGCAGGACATGCTATCAGTACTTTTATAGTTCCTCATATTTGTGCAGACTTATTCAGCGGACAAGCTTTCTTTTTCCATCCCCGACAGTTTACTTTTTTTTAGGCCTAACTTTCGCATGGCATCTCCCAAACACAAGTCAAACTCAGCAAAACAAACTAACACAGAGTTCAAATCTCCAAACTCCTTAACTTCCTTTAACAGACACACTCTTAGTCTGGGTCAGCCAAAGGCTGCAGGCCCCAGGCCTTGGCCAAATAGCCAAGCTCATATAGCTCACATCTTTATCCTCCAAAGTTCCTGACCAAAATGCTCATCCCACGAGTGGCAAAATCCCTTTCTTTGTTACAATTATACTTATAAATCCTTATTTCCTGCCCAAAAATCTCCTGAGGTAAAAAGCCCTGTCAGGCCCATATGTTAATTAAAATCCTACCCACCTCTTAGTTACATTAACAATTCTAAAGCAAGAGACAATGGCACCCAGTGGATAGGCACCCCCTATCAAAATGAGCAAGATCTCAATAAAGTTGAAGAAAAAATAGAAAATGAGAAATGATAGATGTGATTGCAGGATGGGAACTATTTATATTTAGTAAAAGTTCTCTGAGGAAGTGACACTGATTTGACAGCTAGCTGAATAAAAGCTTCCAGAATCCACACATTTGTAAATAGTGGAAACTATTGTTTTAAGGAGAGGAACTTGAAGAGATGAACTTTGTCTATTATGCACAAATCTAATTCCATCATTTTAAAGATTGCAGGAAGATATTTATATATGAAATCTTGAGTAAAGAGCTTATTTTGAGATAAAGTTAGACACCATGTTATTTAGAGGTATGTATGCCACAGTATCACATTTGGATTTGATTCTAAGTTTGATGGCAAACTTTAACATAAGAGAGCAGAATGCTATTATATGTAATATCAATTAGACTGCAAAAGATTGCCAGAGAGAAAGGTAAAATTCTTGAACTGGTAAGCAGGGTGTAACTTGTGTTTAATCAAGTAAGAGCTAAAAAATTTTTGATTACAGTGGTAGTTATCAAGACAGAAGCAGATTTATTTAGAATACCACTTGTACAAATTTGTGATCCTCTTGGACAATTCAGCTAACTCTTCTTTTTTCTTTATTCTTTCTATAGGATCTATAAGTATTTCTTCTTCCTTTAGGATTGTGAGTAAACTATGATCTGTTATAGGAGAGGGGAGAGGCAGGCTTTTTTTTTTTTTTTTTAGCAAATAACTCTTTTTGCCAACTTTTCCTAAATCAGAGAATAACCTTAACCTTTGCAGTCTAATACAGGCCAGGCAAAAGTTTTTGTTAACCCTTAAACTTCCACAATCACAAGTTACCTTTGTCATTCAAATGCCTGTAGCTATACCTGCTATCCCACTGCCTCTTCCAGACTGATGGAAAAAAAATAACAAACACAAAAAAACTCTAAACCTGTCTTTTACCTGACCTTTTCAGCATTCTCAACCACCAACCCTTTACTATGTAATTCCAAAGCCAGAACAAACTCTTAAAGTGATCAAACTAGTTATTCCTAAGCAAGAAAGTGATTACCTAAATATGACTACAAAACAGACATGAAAAAACCCAGTTACTGCATTATACAAAACTGTGTCTTTAGTCTCTGGTCACCTCACCACAATGTTCAATCAATCTGAGATCAGCAGTACATGTTCTGAGTTCAGCAAATATGTGTACATGTATTATACATGTATATATTACATGCATAAGATGCATGAGATAATATGTGCAGTATATATTATCTATATATAAGTATGCTATATGATTATAGTACTACAGAATGTTTAAAGCCTATTTTTTTAATCCTTGATATCTGCATATACTCTAAATATCAGCAGGGCATTCTTCTTTTCTCCCTTTGGCAGGTTTCTTCCAAGCATATCTTCGAAGATGTTATGTCTTCTTTTTCTTTTTCAGTGTTCTCTCAATATTAGGCAATAGAAGAACTTCAAGATACAGGAAACAACATAAAGTTCATTTTCTCAGGCCTAACTCATAGCCTATTCAAAAGCATCTCAGTCAAACTAGTAGAACAAACTCCAACATAAAGTTCAAATCTCTAAATTCTTTAGAAATTCACCAGCCTGGGCCAAAGGTCATTGGCTCTAGACCACCTTGGTCCTCATGACTAGGTGCCCATGCTCCTCTACAATGACTGAATCCTTTAGTCTTCTTCTTCTTAGCCCTTTTTTTATATCTTTCCTACTTATCAGACCCGCCCCACCATTACTCCACCCCACTCTTTCTTAGAGGAAGTCTTGCCAATCATCTCATCACAAAAGCCTTATTTTTCTTTCACCTCCACTTCTATTCTTCTGTAAGAAAACTAAAAATTCTAATGAAGGCTAACATTATACCTTGGGAAGTCCTTCTTGAAATTTACAATTCTAAAGCAACAGGGAAGTAACTCCTTTTCCCCAGTTATTATCAATGCATGGCATCAGCTATGTTAATGGTGTTACTATTCAACAAATCTATAAGGCCACTTTGAAATTCTTGATTGTGCCATTTTTCCCCCAACCAAACTGTAAATATCTTGAAGACAAAATAAAAGTATTTTCCAAAGCCTCCCACTCATGCGCATTTGATGAATTAATTTATTTGGTATTTGCTTTGCATTCTAGAACTATTTTCAATGAGCATGACTCCTACAAATTGGCTCTTTAAAAAACAAATGCATGTACATGTATATAAGTACATATTACATGCATAACATGTATAAGATATATGAGATAATACATGCAGTATATATTATCTATATATAAGTATGCTATATGATTATAGTACTACAGAATGTTTAAAGCCTATTTTTTAATCTTTTTATCTCCATATACTCTGTAACTATGTTTATATGTTTATAAATTATCTATGGTCACAGCAAAAGTAATGAAACTCGCATTACCATATCCTCACACTTGTATCTGAACACATCTTTCCTGATGTGCTTCTTTTGCAATCAAAGCCACTCCCAGTTTTAAAGGTAAAGAATATAATCTGTGATACTGTCATTCCTGTGAACTTTATGAAATCAGTTTCCAAAATGTCACAGCAAACAAAATGTACTCCATTGTAAATCTACCCTCTGCTTATAGTTAGGTGATTTTACAATAATCTCTTTCTATCTCTTCAATACTCTTCTCCCTTCCCCTCCCCTCCTCCCCTCCCCCTTCCTCTCCCCTTCCTTCCCTTCTTCCCTCCTTTCCTCTTCTCTTCTCTTCCTCTCTCTCTGTCTCTTTCTCTCTCTGTCTGTCTTTTCCCAAACACTCATTCTTCTCTAATTTAATTATATGGCATTTACTATTTATCTGTTATGTTGAGAAACTTAACTTCTTGACTTTTTTCAAATTGTAATTGATTAACAGTTTGTATACTTTATTTTTGTCTTCTAACAGTTGGGAAAGAATAGTTTCTACTTGTTAAATTTTCTATCCAGTTTGCCTCAAAAATACTTGACATTCAAGTCAACGTATTTGTCATTCAGTAGGTAACTGATGTAGTAAGGCAAACAATAGCTTTATTGAATCTGATATTATGAAATCAGGTATGATTATCTTCATGAAAGTGTGGGGGCATAGGATGGTGAATAATGATTACTACAACTGTCACAACAGTCCTTCCATGCTAGAGTAACTCAGTGATTACTTTGGAAACATAGGGAAATTCTTGAGAACTCTATTCACACACAAAAAAAGTAGTATTTACTATGTAATTATCTTGGAACCTCTGCATGAGTGTTCATTTAGTAAACATATGGCATTATAGAATTACCCAACAAGACCTCTCTAAATTGATTAGTATTTCATTACTGAGTATAACCCATTTATGAAAAAATAGCCACTAGTTTATTTTGAAACTTAAATTATCATCATATCCAAATTAATTTAAACCTTCTTCCCCATAGGTGCCTTCTTAAGGCAATGGTGGGGGGGGGGGAGGGGTCTTGAGAAATTCATTATTATTGATGCAGAAATTATTTCCATGTCCAAAAAAATTCTAAATTCACTTCCTCATTTTGCTATGTTATTCTGGCTTTCATAATTTTTGTTACTGTGAATAAAAACTTATACATACTGAAATAATATTTCTTGTAAGTTTTGAACCTTATTAAAAAGAACGTAAGTTGAAAGTAGGACAAAGGCACCTTTCAGTGGTTTGTGTTTATATCCCCAAAACTGTATGTTGACTACACAAAACTCCATGCTGAAATATAATCAATCCCAGAAAATAAAGCTAAGCTGAGATAATTCCTACAAAGGCTATTTTTAGTCAGTAATAATTACATGTTAACCAACTGGTATTTTCTGCCATAGGGGAGATGACATTTCTGTTGATGATAAGTTCCATGTGCTCTACAGCTGCAACTTCATGACACAACAGAGTTTTTCTAAGTTCTTCTGCAATGGAAATTCAGTATCCAATGATTTTGCTGTTTTTATCATTGCTTTGTCTTTATGCTCTGCTTGATATAAATAGGTTATTGACTATTCTTAAATGCCTTTTTCTCTTTATCTTCATACATCTAATGTACCCTTCATCACTTAAATTTAATGTTGAGAAAGAGATCAAGTATGTCCAATGCAAAAGAAAAGCTTTTTAATCATTGAAATTAATTAATAGGAAAAAATGTTTTTCTTAGGATGCTCTGGAATAATTCATGTGCTAAAAATTCATAGCAACTACATGGTATATAAAAGGATATTAAACTATAAGTTAGAACAGCAATACCTCTATAAAAGCTGAAAATCTAAATACTCATTTCAAAAAATATTTTAATCAGAAAACATATAAGATCAAATCATTTTTTTCTGAGATTGAGAACTAAGTTCCAAGATCTATGAAAGCATTCCATAATTTTTCTACAAACATCATAGTCAGCAACATCTATATATGATATATGTTTTATATAAGCATATATACCACTTATATTTCCCTCACCAATAACCTACACATAAAAATAGATTCTGCTTTCTTTTGACATCATTGTTTGAAACCCCAAGTATAGTTTCATTAGAACAATTTAACAAAAAGCTTCTGGTACTGAAGGAAAAGAAAATCAAAGAAAGAGGACAGCTTTTCAGAAGGTCTGGCTGATTTTGTTTTAGGAGCCATCCAGGACATTTGATTATTCTAGAACTCAGATTTTAAAATCAGTAGTACTAATGCATATCATATTAATATTCTTTATTAATATGGGATATTTGAAATAGTTTGCCAATCCAGGTATTATGCGATGATACTGCAGTGGGATGACAATTTAAACATGGAGCTCCCATTAATTATATCTATGTTTCATATGAATTCTATTAATAAGACCTATTAATATGAATTTTATTAATTCTATTAATAATTGAAAAGATTCTATATCAAGTGTAATACCGTATATGATAACACTAGTCATGGAATGTGATCATATCTGAGATCATTCTGCCTCATGAGCACTAAATTACTATGTGTTTGACATGCTAAGAAAATATACAGGGTAAATAACTGGCATCTGAAAGGAAGAAATTTTGAAGTGGTGCATGAAATGGCTAACTGCACAAGCTTTGATGTCAGACAAATCTACATTTGCAACCTGGATCCCAGTCTTAATGACTTTGTGAGCTTATTCAATTAAAATATCTAAATTATAGTTATTAAATCTATACATCTGGCCTACCAATATGTAAACTCTGAAGATGCAATGAAATATATGTACAACACTTAATATTATTTTAGCACATGTAATAAAATAGTAATACCTCTAATCATAATTATAAATACAAGCAATTAGTATATTAATTTATTAAACTAAATCAGAGGACACATATCATATGTTTTTTTTTTTTTCTTTCTTCCTTCAAATTAATGGAAAAAATTACAAGTTGAGTTGTGGGGGATGAGGAAATTGCAGTTTCTTCACAATTATATGAATTCACTCCATTTCCCTTCTTTTAAATGTAACTAGATCTTAGTGTATTAAGAAATTCTCTAATAAGATTACTGAGAAAAGTTCTATATTGTGAAAAAAAATAAACAGGGATATTTAAGAAATGAATGAAAAAAAAGATTATCTTTTATTTGGCCAAACCTCCTGTCATAACATCAGTGAAATAGACTTAGGAGGCTGGGAACTTGAATTTTCCCAGTAGGTGCTTATTAAAAATCTGTTCATGTACCCATCATTTCATGTGCAAAACAGAGAACAGGTCTTCCCAGATCTGTAGAAGAGGCTTGTCCAAAACTGTTTTACACACAGCTTTCCATGGTTCTGTGAAAATCAATTTTTTTGCTTATGTAATACTATTCCCTCAATTTTATTCACACCTTTCTTAAAATAAGTCAACTGAGGATGTCACATTTTAATGTCATGTTAGATTATTTTGTTTTCTTTCCCCCCAAAATCTATAATTACTGTCAAACTGTAGTATGAGTAGAATATATAAAGATTTTAATTGTTGGTGATCTTCTGCTTTATAAGTTATATTGGATTTTACTGTCAATACCTGGTTTCCTTTAAGGAAAAATGGTCATTTTGATATTCTGTTAATATAAAGGTCCAAAAATATCAGTGTTAAGGCTATACACTGTTCACTGTTGAAAAATGTTTTATTATTTCCAGTTTTCCATTTTTATATTTCACATAAAAAGCTTTGTACTTTCCTTGTATAGGTTATTTAAACACAGATACAACACACACCTACATCTACTGTCTATTATATGTGCAAGAAAGGTTTATAGATCATGCTAATAAAATAGTTTGTTTTTTAATTTACTACTACACTATATTTGATATAGGTTATTTTTCTATTTCAGTAGTCAAAGTAACTTATATGTCTGTACCACAACATTTTTTTTTGAAATATTATATTTCTTAAGTTCCACTTACTGTTCAAAGTCTCATATCAGGGTAATGTGGGCATGTTGAAAAGGATAATGTTGAATTCATTAAGGTCAATTCAATTTCTGGGCCATTATGCATCTTCCAGGAGAAAAAGAGAAATTTTTTTAACTTGACACTTTTTTACATTTTACATTCATCAAATATATATTTTTATTTGGTCTGACTAGGTTAAAGGGCCTGATATGGAGACTGGATAGAGAGAGGTTCAGTGGAGGAGAGATGGGAATCAGCCATCTTGTAAAGATGTGAGCCATGTGAGCTTGGCCATGTGGCCACCAAGGGCTTGCAACCCTTGGCTGGCCCAGGCTAGCAGCATGTGTGCTGAATGCAGTTAAGGAGTTTGCAGATTTGAACTCCGTGTTGGAGTTTGTTTTGCTGAGTTTGATTTGTGTCTGAAGAGGTCGTGCAAAAGTTAGGCCTGAGAAGAAAGTGAACTTTGCTGGTTCGGCACCATGGAGTTCCTGCTAACTGAAGGTAACAAGGAGTAGACAGCGTGGAAGACAAGGAGGACCAGTCAAAGGAACATGTCTTCAAGCGTCTGGAGATGTACCCTGAGTGGACATTGGTGAGATGATCAGGAATGAGAGACTGAGGATATTTGGGCAATCTGTGAAAGGACTTTGGACAATACTGAGAAAGGCTTTGGACAATGTTGAAGTATTCTGAGTCTTACATGTTTCTTTTGTAATTATTAGGATAATTAGAAATCACTTTGTTAGAAATAAATTAGTCTGCACTGATAGTCTTACATTGGTTTGGTATTTTGTTTGAGAAGGCTGGGGATGGTGGTAAGAACCCATGAGTGGAAAGTTTAAACTGTGTTTTAAAGTTTTTCTTTTTAGGTCTGAAAGAGGGAAAGAAAGCAGAGAGAAGCTGGTAGCTGATGTTTGCATATCAATGGTAAAGGTGATCAGTGAAAATGCTAATGAAGAGTATGTAGCCTGCTTTGTAGAGAGAAGTAAGCAGATAGGTGTAAACAGTAAAGTTAAAGTCAGAAAGTCTTCTTTAGACCCTGTTTCATTATTATATACTCTTCACCTTTGTATTGGTTTGCTAGGATAGACATTAATAGAATGTTATAAACTGGTTGAGTTAATCCATAGAATTTGTTTTTCAAAGTTTTAGAGATAGATCTTAATACCAAGTCTTTCTCTAAAGGGTTCTCTCTTTGATTTATAGAAATTACCCTCTTACTGCCCCTTTACCTGACTGTCCTTTCTCGCATGTTCAGGTAGGACTCTAGTTTTATGTCCAGATATCTTCCTAAGAACTTCAGTGCTGGACCGAATCACTACCAACCCTATTAATTGCTGTGAAGATCTCATCTCCAAATAAAATTGGGGGAAAGAAAAAAAAAAAAAAAGCAAACAACTTTTTGACTTGAACTGAACACACCTATGCCTGCTTCTCCCTAGGAAGAAGGCTCCAAACTGTTTATTAGCATTCTCACTGTTCACCTACTATTGGTATGAAAACATCAGCTACCAACTTCTCTCAGCTTTCTTCCCCTCTTTCAGACCTAAAAGGAAAACTTAAAAACACACTTTAAACTTTAGACTAGTTTGACTCAATTTATCCTCTTTTAAATTTTTGTGGGTTCTTTCCACCATCCCCAGCCTTCTCAACCAAAATGCCAAGTTGAAGCAAGACTCTCAGAGTACAGACTAATTTATTTCTAATAAAGTGATTTTCTAATTACTATAAAAGAAACATGTAAAACTCTGATTACTTTAACATTGTCCAAAACCTTTCTCAACATTGTCCAACGTCCTTCCCCAGATTGCCTAAAATTTCTCAGTCTCTCAGTTCTGATCATCTCACCAAAATCAGCCAGTCAGAGTTCATCTCAAATTGCTTGAAGACATCTTTCTTTGGTGTGCTACTTTGGGGCACTCTTTGGCAGTGTTCCAGCTCCTCCATCTCCTTGTCATCTTCCTCCAGGTAGTAGAAGAAACCTCATGGTACCAGACTCAGCAAAGTTCACTTTGTTTCAGGCCTAACTTTTACACGGCCTCTTCCAGACACAAATCAAACTCGGCAAAACAGACTTCAACATGGAGTTCAAATCTGCCACTTCTTTAATTGCCTTTAGCACACATGCTGCTAGTCTGGGTCAGCCAAAGACTGCAGACCCCAGGCCTTGGCCACATGGTCAAGGTCACATGGCTCACATTTTCATCCTACAAAATGGCCGATCTGAATCCCAAATCAGAATTCGAATCTCCATCTAATCTACCTCTCTTTATTTCAAAACCCTTTATATACCCTTATTTCCCACCTTCCAGGTACTGCTCCTGAATTATTACATTGCAAAGTGAAAGAACCTGTTTTACTTCTTCCTCCCCCTGTATCTTTCTGAAAGGAAAATCTAATTAAGGTCATTCTCACATTTTAGCATATCATCCTTGAAATCTGCAATCTTAAACAGGAGACAATGACACCCAGGAGGGGTAGTGCCCCCTATCACAAACACTGTTAAATTCCAAAGTACTGGGGAGTAAGACTTCAGTATGAGAAAAGGGGGTGTGCACTATTTAGGTCCCAGTACTTTCAAAGATTTTAGTGATAAACATTGCCAACTCATCTATCTCTCTGACTTCTCTCTAGGCATTCCTCTATTTTCCCTGAGCACTAATTAAAATAACTGCCATCCTTGTATATGAGATTATTTTCTCAATAAATGTCTACACCTATATTTACATTCAAGCTTGGTGATGAAAACTGTATTAAGTAGTCTTACTGACTATAATTTGGTTTTTACTATATGCTTCATTGCTCAGAAAAGGAGGTACTATGTTATATGTTATTTATGTTCAGGTTCCCATTTAGTTTCTGAGCAGTGTGGGTTCAGCATATTCTTCCTATGGTTTTGATTATTGAAATTTCTGGTCTGGCTCTTTTGAGCTAGGATTATCAGGAAGACTACTGCTATTGTGTTTCCCGCACATATTCACCTGTACTTTTAGCCACTGACCTTGCTTCTTCCCACATACCTCTGACCACTCCCAGATTTTTCTCTTCAACAGATTGTGGGTTTCTCATACGAGAGTAAATTTCACATAGAGAAAAACATTTATAGCCATTTTGTAGATAACATGGTGATATTTATTAACACTGGATAATAATATTCATACACAACCAATTTTCAAATTTTTAAGACTCATTTATGAAGTTTACTAAAGAACTTCTGATTTTCAGTAGTCTTTGAATGTATTTCCTTATATATTTTCATTTTATATGATATTTTGCTTTATTCCCAAGTTTATATTAGACCACTTATTGATAGTTAGGAAAGCATTTGAGAAACCAGAATATTTTTCCAAATGAATGTGTGATAAATTTATAGAAATATAAATTTTTGTATGATTTATTAAATTGAGTCATCCCTAAAGCAAATACATTATTAAGTGGTTAAAAATTTTATGACATGCCTTTAACATAGTGAGAGTGCCTTAGAGGAGCGCATTCATCCGATAAGTATGTGTTTAACAAAATTGCTGGAAATAAATCTCTTTTATGGATTTTTGTAATTATTGTTCTTATTTAAGACTTTATATATAAATCATAAATAACAGAATGTGGTTTTCATATAGGCTCATAGTTTGTTTTTTAATGTAAATAATAAGTTTTTTCCTTTAAATATGTAATGAAATACTTTGGTGCATCATTATAACTGTTCAATAGGGTATGGTGTCCTGGAACATATTCTTTATATTTTATTTAGCTGCATTTTATTTTGAGATTTAAAAGAGTATTTCATTGGAAACCATCTCTGGTTTCTTATTGTGATCAGATCTAAGCTCAATCATTATGTTCAATCCATTGCTGAATTAAAATCTCAGGTTTTAGTTTTCTGAGATTTCAGTTCAACATGTTAAAAATAAAGAATTAAGTCAAAGAAAGTCCTTTTTATGTGTCAACAGAAGTGAAAGCATTTGGCTACTTATGTCACATTTTGAGTTATATCAAATGAGCATGACAAGCTTGCCCCAGCAATCCAGTGTGGTTTCTAAGCAGAGCTCAGCATATTCTTCAATGGTTTTGGCCAGAAATTTTTGATTATTGAAATTCCTTGTCTGTCTGTCTTGAGCTATGGTTATCAGGAAGGTACTGCTATTGTGTACACCCCACATGTTCATCTGTATTCTTAGCCAGTGACCTTGCTTCTTCTGATCTACCTCTGACCACTTCTTCCCATGTACCTCTGACTTTTATGTGACTGCAGCTAATAAAGAGCACAACTCTATGTAAGGAATCCACTTTCCATCATTTTAGCACTGATTTGTATTTTGACTTGCTAAATTATTGCAGACTTTAATCTAGTATTCTGAGTCAATGTTCAGGACTTTTTCAGTATTAATGGGCTACCTCTTACCTCATTGCTACTACAGATGCCATCATCATATCTATTAATTACAATCTTTTGAGACTCACATTGTGACTGACACCAAGGAAAACTGTATACTTCAATCATTCTTAAATAAGTGGCAAACACAATGGATACCATTTGGGAGAATATTGATATCCATGCATGTACTCCAAACCACACGAGGACAGCATTAAAAATTCTGACAATTCCAATATTTACTGACTTTTTTATAAATAAAAGTCTCATATTTATGACTGTAGCAATGTATTAGTGCAGACACATAGAAATAAGGAGAAAAATCATTTTAACAATAAAGAAAATATAACTGTTCAGAAAGTTTTGGTATTTTCAGCTTGATATGGCAAGATGCTAGTAACCTTGCGCAAGCTAAATACATGTATAATCTCTTGTGGGAACCCTTATAAAACCTGCTGATTCTCTTCTGGGTTGTTCTTGATTTCATTACCAGTTTTATCTGAATCCTCTGAAGCCTGGAAGATTCAGCCTTTTCATATCTGTCTTATTTAATAGCTGTCAAAAGAATTTAGGTAATTTCTTTCAGTACAATGAGACACAATATTTTATTTTTAGTATTTGTGATTTATTTAAACTATTTGAATAATCTTAAAAATGCTTTCTGGTTATATTATTGGTATCCCAAAGACCTTGAAATTTTAATAGTTCAAGGATTATTTTTAGCCAAATTAATTTGAAAATTGCTTTAATTTTATCTTGCTGCAGCTTTATGCATTTTGTTTTTAAATTTCATTTCTGGCATTTGCAATATGTTAACTTACATTTACGGTTCACTTGTATATAGTATAACTTATGTATAAAATCTACTTATGTATGTTGAATATTGATTTTATAGCCAACCACATTGTTAAAATGATTCATTGTTTTGATTATTTTTTCTAGAGAGTTTTAAGCATTCTTTATGTATATATTATTATATCCTCTGCAAATGATATTTTTACTTTTCTTCCAATTAAAAGTCCTTTTATATCTTTCTCTTGTCTAATTGCTCTAGTTAAGCCTTTCTATACCATAGTTTATTTTATTTTATTTTATTTTATTTATTTATTTATTTTTTTTTGGAAACTGGGTCTTGCTATTTTTGCCAATGGAACCGCAGGCTCTCGTTGCCCGGGGTACCACAGACTCAAGCAATCCCCAACCTCAGCTTTCCAGGTAGCTGGGATGACAGGCACGCGCCACCACCCCAGCTATTTTTTGGAACTAGGTCTCGCTACGAGCCCCAGGCGGGACTCGAACCGCGATCCCTAGCCCCTGCCGCTTCATAGGCTGAAACTTACAAGCACGAGCCACCTTGCCCGGCTCTATACCATGGTTTAATAGTAGAGGTGAAAATGAACATCCTTGTCTCCCACTAGATTTTAGTGGACATGCTTTCAGTTTTTCAGCATCAAATATTATATTATCTATAGGTTTGTCATATAGAATGTTTATTATTTTATGGTATTTTTTCCCTTTACCTATAGTGTTTAATGTGTTTTCAACAAATATTGATGTTGGGTTTTTCAAACATCTGTTAACAAAGTCATGTAGTTTCTCAGCATCTGTTAACAAAGTCATGTGGTTTTTATTTTTCTTTTTGTTGATGTACTGGGGTATAGTGATTGATTTTCAGATGATCAGCCACTCATGCCCCTGGTGTGAATCCCAGTTAACCATGGTAAGCTCTTTTAGTGAATTATAGAATTCAGTTCACTAAGATTGTATTGAGGAGTTTTGTGTCTGTCTTCATAAGGAACATTGGTTTGTTGTTTTCTTTTTTAATGTTGTCTTTGGTTGATTTTGATATTAGAATAAAGGTAGCCTTATAAAATATAACAATTTTGTCATAGGAAATGCTTTATTTTCACTAGGAAAATGTAAATTAGGACCAAAATTTTTGTAGGAATGTGTTTAAAAATTATT
Organism: Uropsilus gracilis; assembly: GCA_004024945.1. Classification (NCBI taxonomy): domain Eukaryota; kingdom Metazoa; phylum Chordata; class Mammalia; order Eulipotyphla; family Talpidae; genus Uropsilus; species Uropsilus gracilis. Next base: position 37,609 of record PVHY01010307.1, on the reverse strand, counting down.
TTATGATGCTAGTTGGAAAACAATATCAACTTAGTTGAATTCTTCAAAACATGGCTTTAAAAAGTGGTTAATTTTTTATTAGGTAATTTTTCCTCAACCTATTAAAATACATTGATTCTTTTTTTTATTTTAGAATTACTGTATGGCAAGTTTGTTGTACCTTAATATATTTTAGTGAATGTGCAAATTATAGCTAATAATTTATAATGTTGTCAATCATCAAAACCCAGTAACATTGTTTTATGACACTATGTGATTTAAAAGTATAGGTTCACACAATCCAGTTTTAAAACATGTTTGTTACAATGATATATTCCATTATATCAGTTTTCAGTCAATCCACACACCCCTTCTGGAACACATTATCATGACACATTCTTAATCTCTTCCAAAGAGGGGAAATTTGTATGTCAGTTTGTATCAGTATATGTAGCATAATTGATATATGTTTTTGGAATTTTGGAATATGATTTTTAAAACAGTCTCCTGTGAAAGCTCAATAAGGATGAGCTTACATTTCAATAAGGAAAGCTTAATAAAGCTCTTCAAAAGCTCAATTTTGAATTGGTTGACAAACTGGGCACTTTCAGAGAGAAGGTAGAAAGACTGTCTTGAGGAGTAAGCTGTTCTGAGTTATGTAATGATTAAATGAGATTTTCGTGAATCTTGTAGAATGCAAAATTACTTGCAACTATTATCCTCTTCTGTAAGTTTTCTGGAATTTAAAGTCCTATATGATGCATGCTGTGAAACTGTGAAATCATGAGTATGTAGGCACTGAGCTGTGTGGAGGTGAATGATATTGGTTCTCACTTCCATCCTGATTTCCTCTATTCTTCGTAGATTATTTTTCATTATTAATTTTGTAAAACTGAAACTCTCAGAAGGAGAGGGTAAAGTGCAGGGCATTGAACTGGGGTGGAAGACTATGTGCCCTTTGGTGTATGGAATCATAGACCTGAAGAGATGGGATCATGTATTTCTGAATCATATGTAGTGTTGTCAGTGTTGCTTAATAAAAACTGATGCATTAACAATAAATATTTTGCATTTTTGTGAAAAAAAAGAGTTGCAGAAATAGCTTTACTTTTCAGACATTTATTAAAGTTCACCATTTAATAAATTTTAGAAAAATGATAATATTCACTGTTTGCCTGAACACCTATTATGAGCTGTGCTTGGTTCCAGGTTGTAGAAGTCAAATGACTTAAAAAAAAATCTGGCATTTTGTTCCAAATAAAATCTCATTCCAAGTTCCAAATTAGATTGCTAAATGCACATAAACTGAAAGAGCTGGTCAGGGACAGGAAAGTGTTTGTGAGGAGAGGGATGTTTCTGCCTAAGCTGTTCATATTTAATTGACTATAGAATATTGCTGTCTGAACTGATCAAATGACTATTTTTGAAAATTTTATTATTAAATTGATGAAATTTAAATGAATCATGATGTAATATTTACATAACATTAAACCACCAATTATTTAAATATAAACTCTAGATTCATGGAGAACAGATCATCTTTAAACAGTTTGACTAAAAAGAGCATATTTTGAGATACAAAAATGAAATCTCAGTCAGAAAAGACAGGTGTATACTTGTAGATTCATTGAAATTTTAATTTGTTCTGAATTCATCACAGTGACTTGTGAATATGTTTTCCCCTGAAAAGTTGTAGCATTATTGGTCCAGGATTGCTATGTATTAGTATGTGATGACCTTTGTTTCCTTTAATGATTCTGAGTCTTCCTTCACAAAGACTGAACTATCTGTTCAGCAGAATATAAATACTCAAGATTATTCATTCCTCTCCATGTAATGAATCTGATCATCTTTTTTTAATGCATTAGTTGGGAGAAACAAGATATTTATACTTTGAGGGAGAAGATCAACTTTCTGAACCTAGCATAAATAAAAACAGTTGACTGTTAATATTATTTAGGTGGGGGGGGTCACTCAAGGGTCCCTTTAGTTTTTATATCAATTTGTATTATATCAATATATATATATATATATCAATACCATAACTACTTCCCTTTAAAATGCTAGTATATTTGATGCAATTTTCTTTCTTTCTTTCTTTCTTTCTTTCTTTCTTTCTTTCTTTCTTTCTTTCTTTCTTTCTTTCTTTCTTTTTTTCTTTCCTTTCTTTCTTTCTTTCTTTCTTTCTTTCTTTCTTTCTTTCTTTCTTTCTTTCTTTCTTTCTTTCTTTCTTTCTTTCTTTCTTTCTTTCTTTCTTTCTTTCTTTCTTTCTTTCTTTCTTTCTTTCTCTCTCTCTCTTTCTTTCTTCCTTTCTTTCTTTTTTTCTTTCTCTTTTCAGTGTCTGTGAAATAATTTCATCCCAATTTCTGATTGGGTCTCCATATCTGGATCCTGTAACATTATGACATTGGGCCATTCCATCAGGCACATAGCTAATTAGACCAGAGGAGCCCATATATAGAAGTGTGTTTTCTGTAGGTGGCTCAGAAATTATAAGGTGACCTGGTCTACAGGTTCTGCCCAACAAGATTATTCCACTGAATAGTAATTGACCCCTCTTCAGCTATTCTTCCTTATTTATCTGAATATAAAGTACATAAAAAATAAATGCAAAGTGATACATGGAGAAATCTCATTGAACAGAGGCTGTGAAACAAGAAAGTTTTCTTCTGTGGCATGTGGGCTATAATGTTTGTAATGAGGTTTATATAAATTAGATTTCTTTATATTTTCTTTGTCTACATAAAGAAAATGTTACTTTCAAGATATGAACAAAATATTAAAATAACAAATTCATCTAAAATTTTGAAAAAAAAATCACTGGCTTTATTTAACTAGATTTCCTTTTGTTTATCATCATGACTGAGCAACAGCTACCACATCTGTTGCTTTATGAATGAAGTACTGATTGGACAAGCCAAAAGACAGCTTTCCAATACTCATATTTAGTCTACTTTCAAAAGCTGCTTTTTGAGTAAAAGCCAGACCTAGGCTTCTACCCTGTGTTTCAGCTCAGGGACAGTTGTAGATGGTAGGAAATTTCATCCTATTAGTCATCAAGTTAAATTCTCCAGCTGCCTGTTTTAACTATTTGGCTTTGTCTAAGGAAGGTAATTCTATATCCCTCAGTAATTTTTTCTACTTAATACTTTTTAGTAGTAACAGATGTCTTTGACATTCTGATTGGAGCCAAAAGGAATTATATGCTGCTTGATTTAGTGGTTGAAATCATTAAAAACTAAAAAAAAAATTATTTTGAGGAATTGCTTTGAATTTCTTCCTTCCATTGGTTGGTATAAATTAGATTTACTCCGTATTTATCCAGATGTTATCAGGTTAATTAATGTTAAAAATGTATAATTATCATACCCCAAAGTCTACCTTTGTGGAATCAGGATATAGAATTTTCAGACCTAGCTTTATTTTTTGATGGTATTATTTATATTTATTTTAATGCAGTGGCATTGTTTTATACCATGTTAATATTTTAGGATTTCAGTCCTCATAAAGCCTAGACTTTAAAAATAATTTAATGTAACTATTATTGTGGAGGTAAATAAAAGTATCTAAGACAAATGACTGCTGAGATGATACAAAAAGGACATGGCAGGTGTAGTTTTGGTATCATCTTTCCATTTCTAACCAGATGTTAGTTCTCTTATGTTCTCTAAGAGACAAATTCTCATTTATCTCATCCCAACAACTAAAATAGTTTCTGACACATAGTAGGAGATCAATCAATATCATTAAAATAAGTACTGAGTGTATTCTATAACATGTATAAGAGATGCATATACTGTCCCTTTGAGAAGCTTTTATTTCCACAGTACAGATTGTTATAATTTTTGAATACACACACACACACACACACACACACACACACACACATATATATATATTTAACATCAAATAGCATTCATTAGTATATATGAATTTATGCTTTAACATTCAGCCAGGAGTTGTCAAAAATAATAATTTTTCACATGATATCCAAAAAGACACAAAGAGAAAGTGAAAGTCTTCAGTAAAATTGCTGAGTTCTTGAATATCTTGGACAAAACTCTCCTAATAGGCACACCACTATCTCCGTAAACAACATCATGATGCGATGATTCATCAGGAAGATATTTGGGGAAAAAATACTAATATTGACTCAGAATATTGATTCACACCAATAAAGCATGTTTATTATAATTATTTATGATTATGAAGGCGTGTTTTTTTCTTTTATGTTCTATTGCCAAGATCAGCTTTGAGTCTTCATTTGTCATTGGAAAATTTCATCATTATTTAAAATCTGAGCATTCCCGGTGTTCTACTCTCACTTGCACTCATGGTCTGCATTTCTATTGTTGACCTGTTCTTTGTGTATGTGTACCAAGTAAGAGAGAAATTTAATTCTAATATTTCTCAAATTTCCCCTCTTGCCTTCCTAACTGGCCTCAACCATTCTTTCAGTTTATTACTATTTGATGATAACATGCTTGTCTGGCTGTATTTTGGCAATTTCATTGTTTATAATTATTGTATTTAACATCACTTTTATGACCATTTCAATTCCCAGCTCTGTTAGAGAATTATATGGTCCCATGATAGATTAAATATTTATATAAATATCTGCTCTTTATCTTTATTTGATGTCAGTGCCTATCTACATTAATATTCTATCAACAGTTATATCTAAAGGGTTAAACTCTAATGTCCATTCCAGTGTATATGATATCTGATAAAAATGAAAATAGGAAGTTACAAGGTCTGTGTTAATTGAAAGGTTCATTGAGGGTTCAATGCCACAAGCTGCATTGATGAAAACTTGCCAAATGTACAGTCAGAAACTTAACTGCTCCTTTCTTTAGAGTTCTACTGAGTGTAGTTCTCAAATATATGACCTTCCCTTAATTTTGTGCTAATGCATAAAATGAGGGTACTGCTTGCCTTCATACTTGCCATTTTCATGATGTATACCCATACACCATAAGGGAGTTTGCATTTGTGTAGGTGAAAGTATGTTTCCTGACCTCATGTCCTTGGGGAATAAATTAGGTTGTGTAGACAGATCTGTCTATATCTGTCTATAGACAGATCTGCTATGTTTATATGAATATATTTGCATTCACATTTAATGACAAAAATATATGAGACTGTTTATAAGAAAATTTCAATATAATAGGACTCTAATTCTAGGAACAGTGCTATATTTTTGTATGAGTTAAAAATAAATCATTATCAAATATGAAAACAAATCAATAAACTTGAAGTTATGTGTTTATCCAATCACCTGAAGATATCAATTTAAATAGACTGCAAGTTACTTCCAAAACTGAAATTACATTTTCTGCTTGCAACTGGATTGCACTACAGATTATGTTGCCATAGAACTGCCAACTGATGTCTGTCCAGCTTTTCCTCTCCAAGTCACAGAGGGAAGTAACAGGATGGATATAGTATAAAAGAATACAAAAGCCAATCTGCATTTCATGGTTTCCTGGTATATAGTATTTTACATTTTTGGAGGAAGGTTAATCAAGCTATTTTTCTGTGTTCTGATACATGTGATAATAGTGCCATCCCATTGAGAGTGACTATCTTCCCTAGTGGGTAACTGATATAAGTGAATCAGCAACTTTGAAACAATGTCTGAGTCTAACCAAAGAAGATGCATGAGAGATTAATAATATATTTTTGAAGATCTTGAATCATACTATTCTTTGGAATTTTCTTGTTCTTGCAGTCTCTAATATTAAATATTTAGCAACTAATTTGGGATTTTAATGAAGAATAGGAACTTGAAAACTATTATATGGATATTCAAACATTCAAATTCATATCAATTCATCAGTTATTCAATTCATCGTTTATTTAAGCAAATATGTGGAAAACTTTTCACTAGTTTTGGTCTTGTAAGAGATAAACATTAAGACACCGTTTCTGCCTACTAAGAGTTCAGACTCTTTCGCAGCAATCAGATGAGTAAATGGATAATTATAAAGCCGTATTAGTTTTATGAGTAACAGTTTATACAATGAATATGAAATCTATGGGGTAATGTGTAGTCTTTTCACCTCTTGTTGACATCCTGTGGACTTTATATTTTATCACAGTTCAGAAATTTGTTCTGTAACTCTTATACAGAGCTGATCCTGTCATGTTCACTTGTATTTGCTGTGTAAGACTAATGTAGTCTTACTTTACTCTTTTCTGTAGATGATTGGATGTTGGAAACAGGGTTGTATGTGTGTGAATTTTAGGGTCCCTGCTACAAATAAGTCAAAGCTACACAATGTAGATATGTCTTTTAATGTTACTTTCTTTTATTATACATTGTATGACAAGTTACCAAGAGTTCACTAGAAAAAAGATAAAACAGTAGATTTGGACTTCTAAAATTTTCTTTCTATGTGGTATAGTGACTCAGGTGATAGGAAGGGAGTAGAATTTGAAGCTTATTATAAAAGAATTACAACCTGACAAAGAGTTTACCTTGATGAAATTTTGACAATAATATATAAATAGTAAATATTCAATATTAACAGTGGAAACTGCAACAATGATACTCTTTTACAGCAAGTTCTGTCTTTAAGCAAAGCCATTGCTGAGCATACACTAATTCTTTTGATCCTTATAGCAATTCTGTGTAAATTTTGCAATATCTTAACTTATTTTGTAATCAAGAAAATAGAGATGAAATGGGGTAAAAGTCAAAGATCACAGCTTGTCTGTGTCACAGTCTGATTTTAGATTCCTTTGTCTCAGCCTTTTCAATGATGTACTCTCTCTAAACTTACAACACCTGCTCATTTTCCTGCACTTTGACTTTTTACTTTGTTAGTTTTTCAGTTGAATTATGTTCCCTCTGTGCTTAAATATGTCACTAGCGTATTTTATAACATTAATTTTGATAGTTCTCTATATTTCTTATCTACCTGTGTTTGTTAGTACCTCTAGAGTAGTATGGATTATACTGGATATTTTATAATGTTTCATCACCCCTTCCCCTGTGTGTGTGATATGACAAACTAGGTATATTTTATTAATTAGGGGTCATATGAAAAAAAAAACAAACAGTCTTAACAATCCATTTGAAAGATAGTATTATTCAGAGAAGTAGTGAGACTCTAACTCATTTTGAAGTTAGTGCTAATAGAACTTCCAGAGGGACTGGATATTTTGTGCAAAATCGCTGGAAGACTCAGGAAAGTTTCCATTGTGAAGGGAACATTCTGGGCAAGTTGGGGGAAAAAAAGAAAGCAAATTGAAAAGGGCAAGAGAATATCTATTTTAAGTAAATGGCTTAAATAGCCATTTAACATTAACACAATGTAAGCTGGATATCTGTTAAGTAACCAAGTAACCAATCAAAGGCTAGTTCAGTATTCACATATACCTGAAATAGTAATCTAAGCAGTTGACATAAATTCTTGACTCATGAATACATAGATGTCACTCAAAGCATTTTTACTGTATGATACTGTATGATTCAATACAATATGCCCCAGAATCCAAGTGAAGGAAGTCTCTCAAGGAGAGTTTCATTGCCTTTATTACTTCTATAGGTACAGCTGATATGGCATATAATAGTTAGAGAATTAGACATTTGGATATTGTATGTTAGAGACCTTCATTATCTTTGGTGAGCTATTTCCATGGAGTAGTCAAGCTATAAGTTTGATTGAAGTGGAAGCAAGAGATAATGAGATGAGATGGATTAGAAGTGGTTCTCTCAAGGAATTTTGGTGTAAAAGAGAACAAGACAGTGAAGAGTGATATAGGCTTAACTAATTTGTTTTTAAGTGAAATACAGGTTAGCATGTTGTATATTCATGAGAATGATTTAGCAAGAGGAAAAGATTGATGCAAGGACAAGTGATACAATTGATAGAGGTTTGACTTTGAAATGGCAAAAAATATATATAAAATTTCTGTCTAAAAAGGAAATATTTTTGCAGAGTGGATCATGACAGTTGGTCCATAATAACAGGGAAAAGCAGAAAACTTAAGACAGGTATTTAAGTGTATAGATAGACTGCTAGGAGGACAAACTGTCTCCTGACGATTTCTGTTTTTTCTTTGAAGCAATGCCATCTGGTGAAATTATGCAAGAGAAAGGAGGAGCTATGCGTTTGAGGAAAGAGGAAAATTTAGGAATTGATTATGTAAAGGTTTGGTACATTTGTACAATTTAGAAACCACATTTTCTTCAAAAGTATGCTTTTCTGTCACATTCCCAAAAATTGTTGTAATAAATATATAAATCTATTATGACTCTGAGTATCAATTGTGCTCTCTGTAGTTGAGAAGTACTCCACAAATATATATCACTGTGAGTGCTAGGAAAATACAGTAAGAGAGTATAGTATGCATGCATGAGTAAAAAACAAATGACAATTTATTTGAAAGAAAATAAATGAGATCTTTTAAATTTAGGATGAAAAGTTATCTATTCAGTTTGACATTTGATAGATTTGGAACTAGGAGTGGGATTAAGAGATACACCTGCTCTCAGTGTCATGTTTTATTTTGTCAGCTTAGCAAATTACCCAATTCATTAAAGTAAGCTTTTAGATATTCATTTAAAAATAAGCCATCTTATCTGTCATTTTCTTATGACTTAAATGAGTCCATCCCCTCTCCAAAAAATGTATGTGCTGCTTGAATTCTATAGAAAAGAAAGAACTAAAATACATTGAAAAATCTGAAGTCATTAAAATGTCCCCTGGTGATATTTAAAGTGAGAAATAGGGCACTCCTTATTTAAGTAGTGTATTAATAATGTGGAAATGGGTTGAATCCTCTCCTCTTGGGTTCTGGAACTTTCCCTTTGCAATTATATTTATATTCATAGATGACCTATATTGTTCTTAACTGAGAGGTAAAGAATATCTTATGAAAATAATTTTGAATCAGATTATATAAAATGGCCAGTTTTTATAGGTAAAGATGAGGTTTTGGTGTATATTCTCAGAGTAATTTTGTCTGATATTTAGTAAACTCAAATCTTGTCCTGTGTCATTATATCTTCATGGAGCTCCTGAGAAGTTGTACATTTGTGTGTTGAAATGTCAATCTAATAATGTTCATATAAAATTCTCAAGTTACAATGCAGATATCTGGGCAAAAATGAGTTTGTACATTGACCCACACTCAAGGTCTGAGGATAAGATTCTGTTCCCCCATCTTAGTATCTTGTTACTGGTGCATATGACTGTGTTTGAAGGAAAAATAAATAGATACATGGTTCTGAAGGAGTCTGTTTACATGGGCACCATAGACTAGAGATAGAAATAGTAAGATTAGAGCAAGGAGGAAATGAATTATGGAAGATTGCTTATTAACACATTATTATATTCCATAAAGACTGAATCCTTTAATTAGTGAGATTCCCACCTCATCTTCCATGGGAAAATATCTGGAAAAGGACTGTGTAGGAGTAGATATAGAAGGAGTAGGTATAGAAGTAGGAGTAGGAGTAGGAGTAGGTATAGAAGTATTCCAGAAGTCACATAGTGTTTTGAAAGTGTACTAGCTCACCATTTTAATTGTATTTGATACAATTAGACAGGAGGGTGGGGAGAGAGAGAGTTGACAATTACTTGGTGGGATATCTGCTTTAAATCTTGAGCCTTCCATAAAATCAAGTAGAGGTGAAGTTCAGAAGTGACATTTCAAAACAATTGAATGTTTTGCTAATTCTCTGTCAAACAATTTAATTAAAAAAAAAAAAAGTAAGATTCCCTCTTCAGTGGCAGAAGACCTCATTACTTGAACATGTTAACAACTTTCAAAATTACAGTGAGTTTTAACTTACAGAGGTGTGGATGAATACTCCTGTAAACAAAGTTGGATAGATACCACCCCTGTAAACAAAAGTGGATAGATACTTCTCATCCATGATCCCCAAGAAGGATGACTCTAGCCCTTTCTAAATATCAGTTGTAGCAGTTTATTAAGAAACATTTAGTGTAGGTACATGGCAGAAGAAACTTCATCAGAAGATAGCTGTGGGAGGATTGAAGATGGGGGAAAATATAAGGTACTTAAGGAAATGTCAAATGACTAAGAAATGACTCAGAGAATCCTAGGATATCTCAATAATGGAGCAGGGAAAAAAAACCCGAAATATTAAGTTAATTTTACTCTTTTGCCCAACTTTGTAACCTCTCTCCATGAGCTCATGTAAAATTGTAACAATTGGCAAATACATGGAGGCTACCCTTCCCCAAAATCAGTGGGCAACAGTCACATTTTTAGTCCATGTTATAGTGACCCTGCTTAAATTTGTTACTTCTTTTTCCTCACTTCCTTAAGTGTGTTTAATTCACCAATCATTTATTGACTCCTTATCATGTTCTTACCATTAAATGTTCTTACCATTAAAATATGCATACCTCTATTTTTCCATGGGGTGATAAATCTGAAAATGAAACTTAATATCAATTTAAATTAACTTGAATTAATTAAACACATTTTCCTAAATATGAAAATTATAGGAGAGAATCACATGATTGATTAAATTAAATAAATACACATAGATTTGTGATACAGATTTACTGTTATACAAATTTATTTTTATAAGTATTTATACAAATTTTTTATACAAACTTATTATTACAAAGTAAAGATGTCAAGTTCAGAGACCCATTTTAATTTTCAAATTCCCCTCCACCTCATTAACAAGTTCAAAGCCCTCCTCTGAAGCCCCTTTATAGATTAGGTAATACAAATAGCAACTTTTCACTTTCCTGGAGCAGATGAGAAGACTTCTCTGTGGTATGCCTCTATAGGAGATTCTTAACAAACTTAAATGGATTTAAAAGAGAAACTTGTTGATGTAAAGCTGCTAAATGAATTCTGTTACTCTGAGGTGAGATCAGTCCTTCCAAGGATACTTCCTGTAGGTGGAATGAAAAGTTAAATATTATAAATTATTATACTGGTATTTATAGTACAGACAATATAGAGCTTTAAATTCATTTTGAGTTAGATTTGTCTTCCCAGTGAGCACATTTTAGTATTATTTATTTTAACCAGGGTAACTGTTTAAATCCCTTTGGAATGTGTTTGTAAGTTTGTACTTTAGGTAAGTATGTATTACTATGCTGTTACAGTTCAGAATCTGACCAGCTTCACAGCCAACACAAGACCATGGGAGATGCAAGAGCAAAAAGCCTTTTTATTTTCAGATTTACCTGGGTCCAACCTGGCAGTACTTTAGTGGGAAGGACCCAGATCCAAAGAAAAAAGAGATTTTTATTTTCTCTCAGGTAGCCTAGAGGAATTTTTCACACAGATGTTTTGGCATAGTTAAAGCCTTGGGACAGAGACTAGATAACCACCAGGTCTAGGGACAGTTACTTGGTTCTGGCCTTAACTCTCTGAGTCTGCTAGTTTCCTTTTAATGGTTTCAGAATATTAATTTTTTTGCATACCTGGCTTTTAAGCTTTGAGCAATAATTTTTTAACTCTTTTAGACTAACAATACTGGTAGGATATTTATTTGTGATAAGAATGTGCATCATTCTACTCTGCAAATGATGCAGTTATTTTTTCTAGATAAGCAAAAATTGTAGAAAGACACTTCTAGAACATTTCAATTCACAACTGGCTATATATGAATGATTCTGTAGTCAAATTAATCTTATGATTTCTATTTGGAAAGAGAAGTTCTAGGGCATTTTTTAATGGATATAAAATAAAATTTTATTTTGAAGAAATATAATAAAGTAGGATTTTTAAAAGCTTAAGTAAAAGTCAAATATGCATACCATATGCATGAAATATGAAATATTTTAATGAAATATGTAAGCATGATAAGTTTTAATGAAATATGTAAGCATGATAAAGTCATGTCTGTTAAAACAGTATTTTACTTACATAGAAAACTTTGGTTTTGTCTGGAATAGTGACAAAGAAAACTGTGAGGAAAAGTCTACCTGAAAACTGATCAGGGGAAATTTTCACATAGACACTGTTCATCATTAACTGTATAAGAAATAGTTAATGAGGAATTAATAGTATCCCATTGTGCATTAAGACATGGGCATGGAGGATTGTATGGATTATATAATGTGTGTGTGCATGTGTGTATGTGTATGTATGTATGTATATATATATATATATGTTACTATAAGTTTATACAGTTGAAATCTACATGGTGTTATTAACCAAAGATATTTCAAAATTGATTATCACTGAAATATAAAAGCAATATTTAAAAAGTATGATTATTTTGTCTATATCGATTAGCAGAGAAAATGTATGTCTTTTTTCCTGTTTATCTAAATATGTATTTATTTTACTTCATACTTATATGAGCTTATCTTCTAGAAAATATGATTTAATGTTTTAAAAATGTTGTTTGTATCTCTGTGTAAGCCTTATTCCTTCCATATAAATCTCAGAAACCAGAACCTTTTGGTACCAAGTACATTTAGGACATGATAGTTGGCTAATAAGAATCTTTGCTGGAATACACATATGTCTCCTCCAACTTCACCAAAACTGCAGTTAATTCAACAGGAGAAAACCCCATACATAGATAGCCAAAAAAACTGAAAGTTTAAAAAAATATCTAAATGTAATCATATTTATCATTTGTCTTTCATAAAATCATTACTATTGCTGTATTTAAAATTTGAGTTTTGAATAAATAGGTGCTAATGAAATCAGGTTGAAAGGGGCTGAAGCCTCTAACCAACAAACCACAGGTTAACACCACCTGCACATAGCGGTTGCCAGACTAATGCAATTTAACAACAGTGTTTTATTTACAAGGAAAATTAAACAGAAAAATGAAAAGTCCTCAAAGCCACAAGTGATCAGTTATCTTATCTCAGTCACCATTTTCAGTCCCAAAGTTCCCCAAAACACATGTCCAAGATGGTGCTTTTTGCTCCTCCAAAACTGAGGCAGGAACTCTGCAAATGTCTAGTCCTTTTCAGGGGTCTTCTCTTTGCTTCTTCTCCAGTGTTCCGAGCTGCTCCATTTCTACAAGGCTCTTCAAATTTCTTCCACAATTTCTGATCTGCAAATCACTTTCCAAATCCCTGGTCATCTCCAAGTACCAGCTCACTATGACACCTTGCTGAGTGCCATACTCACCACATCAGTTACTCTTCCGCTGGTCACCATGGCTCTTTGCTACCACCAACTCTCTCTTTCAGGGAGTTTCCCTTGGCTAAGCCACGTGGGCCTGTTCTCTCAGTCTGCCATTCTCATCTTCTTCCTTTCCTTTTTCTTCTCTCCTCGCTCCTCCTTTTTTATACATCCTCTCTACCTGCTGCCTATTTTCTCTAGTGATTCTTTCAGAATCCTCCCACCAGGGTGTTTTGGCACTAATACAATTTTTTAACTGTGTCACTATGTCAGTACTATAATTGGGGTTTAAAATATTAATACCCATCTTATTTTCTTGATAATTGTTCATATGATCATGCTATAATATCCATCTTTGTTCCTGATTACCTTTTTTGGTTAAAATCTAGCTTATCAGAAGTGATGATACTTTACTGTTACAGAGTAAACAGTTACCTGATTTACTCTGACCTATTATTTTTAATTTGTTTTTATTTTGATGGTATACAGGTCTCCAGGAAAATTAGGCAAATAACAAAGAAGGATTAAGGAAAGGGAAATGACATTCAATTCAGAAAAAAAAAATCCCTGTATATGATAAAGTCTTAATGACATAAGACTGTACATACATATGCGTGTTTCAGGATACAAAATAAGCATGCAGAAGTCAGTTATGTTTCTATATACAAAGAAAAAATATCTGAATACAATATTAAGAAAATAACCTTGCTGTGTAATGATTTGTGGCACATGATGAAAAGGTTGCTTAGTCCAAAAGATTTGGCACAGAATAGATAAGGTATAGAACAGAACCATATTACAACAGAACCTTATTTACAATAACATGAAAGAAGTAAACTACTTACGAGTAAATTTATCAACTAGGAGAAAGACCTATAAACTGAAAAGTTCAAGAGATTGATAAATATGTTTGAAGAATATGGAAATAAATGGAGAAATATTAAATGTTCTTGAATTGGAAGAATTAATATTGTTAAAATGTTAATTCTACACAAAATATTCTACATATTCAACGCAAGCCCTATCAAAATTACAATGACATGTTTTACTAAAATAGAAAAATATCCTAAAAATCAAAGCAAACTTGAGAAAGAACAAGTCTGAAGGCATTACAATCCCTGATTTTACACTATATTACAAAGCTATCATAATCAAAACACTGTGGGGCTGGGTGGAGACACTGGTACTAGTATAAAAACAAACACATAGAGATCAGTGGGATACAATAGAGCACAACCTCATACCTGCACATATAAGGTAAATTAAACTATTTCTGGGAAAGTAAATAAAATGGGTAAAGGATTACCTCTTAATAATATATATTGAGAAGGTTAATTACCCACATGTAAAAGAATGAAACTGAACACTGTGTTATACCCCTCACAGAAATCATGTTGAAATAGATTGATGAATTAAAGGTCTAAAATAGGAAAACTCCTAAAACAGGGAAAGTAATTCTTGACTTAGATCTTGACGATAATTTTTTTTTTTTTTAAATAAGACACCAAAAATACAGATGACAAAAACTGAAATAAGTAAGTGGGGCTACAACAGGTTAAAGAGTTTCTGCACAGCAAAAAACAACAAACAAACAAACAAACAAACAAAAGAAAACAAACAACACTGAATGGGAAACTATATAAACTAAATAGGCATTTCTCCAAAGAAGACATGAATATGGTCAATAGATTCATAAAGAAAATGTGTTCATCAGCACTGTTCTCAGGAAAATACAAATCAGATAGAGTGGAATAGTACCTCACACCTGAGAGAATATCCCATATTGAGAAGACTGGGTAACAAGTATTGACAAGTATGTAGAATTGGTGGGAATGTAGAGTGGTACAGTTATTATTACAAACAGACAAACAAAAAAATGGAGGTTCCTCAAAATATTAAAAAATAGGTCCACCATATAATTCAGCAAATCTAACCCTCTGTATATACCAGAAGAATGCAGAACACTAGTACAATGGCTATGTACCCTTATCTGTTCATTGCAGTATTATTTAAAATAACCAAGCTTTGGTAACAACCTAAGTGACCAAAGATAGATGAGTCATCAGGAAGATGTGGTGTATATATGCAATAGAGTAATACTCAGTTGCCAAAACAAGATAAACTCTTGACTTTTGCAGCAAAGTGGATGGAAGTGGATGGAACCATTGGAAGGAAAGGAGTGATGATAAGCAAAATGAGCCAGAATGAGAAAGAAACAGTGAGTGGTAAATATGTGGTATACAGGGAAACAAAACAAGCTGTTAGATTGAATTAAAATATAGTATCCCCTAGGAAATCTGACTATTATTGAGGCTACCAGAAGAGGAGGGAAACTAGGGAATGATAAGTGTAGAATGGGCACACATGGACTATGATGGGAGCTTTCAGTGTCTTGATGGTAGGTGAAGAGGGTGACCCTGTACTTTTATATCATACACGATATTGTATATGTACATTTTGCACATGCAGTATTTTAAACCAATGTTACCCTGCTTCAAAAAAAGAAAACACACTATTCTAAATAGCAAAGGAAACAGCCAGTAAGTGGAAAAAGCAGCTACAGAATGAGAGATAATATATGCATGTAGTATGCCTTATAAGAGGTTAAAATTTAAAAACAATCACTTACATCTCAATAACCAAAAAGAAAATAGATTAAAAATAGATAAAAGACCTAAGTTAGACATTTCCCCCCAAATGACATTCAAATTGTTAATAGATCTTGAGAAGGTACTCAATAGTGCTGAGCATAAAGGAAATGAAAGTCAAAACTACGATTATTTATTATTTCATAGCATTTGGGATGACTGTTTTAAAAAGAGAAACAATGACAAGTGTTACAGAGGACATAGGGGAAAGGGAATGATTTTCATTGTTGGTAGGAATATAAATTAGTATAGGCATTATTAAAACAGTATCAATGATCCTTAAAAATGAATTAAAAATAAAAGTACATTATAATCCTGCAATGTCACTCCTCAGTATATATCCAAACCAAATGAACTCACTATTTTAAAGGGATAATTGCATATACATGTTTATGGCTGCATTACTCACATGGAAGCAATCTAAACATATGATGATAAAGAAAATGTGGTCTGTAAACAGAAGAATCAGATTTTCCTTTTAATTACAGTTTTTGTATCTTTTGGTCATATTTCCATGAGTGGAATCACTGAATCATCAGATAGATCCATTTTTAGTGTTTTAATCCCTCCACATTGCTTTCCATAGTGGGTGGAGCAGTTAGCATTCCCATCGGCCCTGTAAGAGGGTTCCATTTTCTCCATATCCTCACCAGCATTGGGTTATGGTGGTAGGAGAATTTTGGGTACTACCCATTAGGAGAGAAATCATATTGTACAAAAAATGAGCAGTGATGTAAGAAAACTGACAAATTTTAATTGTGGTAAGAGAAATAAAGTTATCATAAAAATGTGTTCTATGTCTATATAAAAAGAAACATTATTCAAAATAAATATTGTCATCTAAAATAACATGGATTTCCCTCCACAAGAGTGATAAGGGTTTAATAACAAAGATCCACAAGGAACTCACACAATTAAACAAAAGCAAAACAAGAAGCACAAGCATAAAATGGGGAGAAGAATTAAAAAGAAACTTCTCCAAAGAGGAAATACAAATGGCCAACAGGCACATGAAAAATTGCTCAATGTCACTAGCAATAAGGGAAATGCAAATCAAAACCACAATGAGATACCATCCCACACCAGTAAGAATGGCCCACATCCATAAAATGGGTAACAACAAGTGTTGGCGAGGATGTGGATAGAAGGGGACACTATTACACTGCTGGTGGGAATGTAAACTGGTCCAACCTCTATGGAAAACTGTGTGGAGGGCCCTCAAATTAATGACATGGAACTACCATATGAGCCAGCAGTTGCTCTCTTGGGAAGCCTACCCAAAGGAGACCTCAATGTGGGTACAAAGGAACACCTGTACATGGATGTTTATCACAGCACTATTTATAATTGTAAGAACATGGAAGCAACTGAAATGTCTGAAAACAGATGACTGGATAAAAAAATGTGCTATATATACACAATGGAATATTATTCATCAATTAAAAATGACAGATTGGATGATTTTTTGATAACATGGATGGACTTAGAAGAATTCCTATTAGCAGAAACAGGTCAAAAAGAAAAAGACAGAAACCAAATGGTTTCACTACTATATGGGACATGGGGAAGATAAACAAAAAGCCATGAAGAAAAGTCAAAACAAGCCAACAACCAAATTAAAGTATACAACTTGGGTGGGGGGTTAGGACACGGTGGGAATGGTGGGGGGAGTGAACCCCAGAGATCACGAAGATGTGAAACTTATATATAAATAAATTATTTAAAATTAAAAAGTAAATAAAATAACATGGATTAAATCATAGGTCTTGATGCTGAGTGAAATAAATCAGAGAAAGACAAAATGCTATGGTATCACTTTATGTGAAATCCACATTAGGTCAAAACCACTGAAACAGTAAAATAGTGGTAATCAAGTACTGAAGTGTGGGGGAAATGGGCAGGTATTGTTTAAGAGTTAAGATGCTTAATTAAGAACAATTAGTTCTGATGATGTAATATACAGCATCGTAACTGTAGATAATGCAGAGATTATTCAGTGTTTTTGTTTGTTCAAAGTTGGTTTTATATATTCTCACAACACCAAAAAAGGAGTTTCTATTGAAGTAGTGGATGTATTAGTTTTCTTGGTCCTGGTAATCATTCCACAGTGTCTGGGTAGACTAAATCGTCACATTGTGTATATTGAATATATTTTATGTTTATATTTGTCAAGTATTCTTCAATTAACTTAAAAATGGAAAGATTAAAGAAACATTTGAACTCTCTTAAAAGTCTATCTTGAGAAACTGTTTTCCAGTCACATTTTACTTCCTAATTGACTAAGTTTTATACCTTCTCTTTTTTCTAGCAGGATATGTTTTTAAAGTCAAAAAAACTAAATGATGAATGTAAGTTAAAAATAGCCAAATAGGAGAATACACACATGTAATGTTCAAAATACATATTTATGATGAAAGAGAGGTTGCCCATTAATGAAATAATTAAGACCAGGTCTTGGATTTATTGGCATCATTCACTGAGACAAAAGCCATACTATATATCACTAAGGTCACTGAGGTTATAACTAGTAGATTGTATTCAGCTGGCTGTGAAAAGAATTGTGTTGAGTCTACACTAATGGGCTGTATTTAAGGCCCCATTCTTTCTTACCCAACATGTCTAACAAGCAAAATATGTACATAATCAGCTTACTGGAAAAGAAAAGTGGGAGGATTGTGGGTTGAGTGGAGGATGGAGCGGGTATCCTTGGAAAGCACAATGCTCAGGGAGAAGTAATTCCATGACTAAGTTATAAGAAGGGCTCTAGAAGAAGTTGCCATTTGACAGGAGGTTCTGGCCCTTAAGAGGTTAATTCCATTATCTAATCAATTCCTTTCAGGAGAAGAGCATTGAGTTTGCCAAATTGAATACGATCGAAAGGGACTTAAGTAGGGGGTAGTTAGAGGAATATATGTTGGACAATTCCAGAAACAGCTTTACATATTAAAAAATGATGCTTACATTGAATTCACCTTCTTCAGATGAATGCCTAGCATAGTGATTAGCATAGAGAAGCATGTTTAATGCTAAAGCGTCATGGAAACTACAATATTCCTTCAAGATTGGTTAGCCTTTGCCTCTAAAAATATTGCTAACCAATGCTACAACAACATAAAGAATCCCTTTCTTGTATCATTGAGACTTTTTTATTGTTTGTGTCAGGAAGAGATAAACCACAATGATAGATGAGGGAATTTATATCATCACCAATGACTCACTGAAGGCCACATATTCATGAGACTTTCACTAAAGAGCTAACTTGGGAGTCCTTTACTGTATGTGCATGTTGTCTATGCACATTTATTGAATATACATATTAATAAAAGTCAAATAACACTTACCAAATACAATGGCTTTTATATCTCAGGACTTCAAGTCCATCCTTATAATGGATCTTAGAGAAGTTGAGGTGATACAAATCATCATAATAGAACAGTTTAATATTACTTTATCATATATAGTTATTAAAAATATGAAAAGTTATGAAATGTATGATAGAATATACCATTGTATTCCTGTGAAAGTATAATTTCTTGAGGAATGGAACATCAAATATTAGTATATCTAACAGTTTCAACAAAATTTTAGCTAGCAATTCCACTTTAAAAGTAAAGAATGTTTCTAAGACATTTGCCATAATGTTAGAAACAATAAGTTCTACAGATAAGAATATAACTGAAAATTAGGTGACTCCTTATGGTCAAGGTTACTGAGCTTTAAAAACATGAAGTACATGTATTTAAAAACATGGAAAGTAATTCAGCTTTTCTTTTACATTTGAACAGATAAATGATTATTTGATGGGTAATTAGGTGAGACTAATAAATAATAACTGGGAAGGGCCAGTGAATATGTAGAAGAAAGGAAACTTGCATAAAAACTGAAATGATACTTGCTTATCTTTGTTGTTACTTTTGTAAATGAAATTGTAGTGAATGAGGAAGGAATTCCATATTTTTAGTTTTATATATTTAGATTTGTTTTCCCCCAAATTAAAATTTCATATTATTATTAAGATATATTAAATAAAAAAGTAATTTAGCCATGCATAGTCTTTTCTTAATGGGAGATATGATATTTAATGTGAGTGAATTTACTGATATATGCCTCACCTTACTTGAATAAGCAAATTAAGATTTACAAGGATACATACAATTCAACAATTTGGCATATATATAATATGCAAGGAAAATAAATAAATCAAGGATATGGTCATAAAGTAGAGTAATAATAAGGTTTAAAAATGCATAATATAATGTCCAAAATATAGTTCCATGTTGTCTGGTATTAGGAAGAGCTCAAAAAAAAGAGACATTTATTGTGTGTGTATATTAATAAAAGTCAAATAACACTTCCCAAATACAATGACTATCATATCTCAGTATTTCAAAAAGTTCATGCACATTTTGCAATTAGAATGAAAAGACAGAGTGATCTGTACACTTACCTAGTAGCTGATTTTGTTTTGAACCTTAACTTAATAAACTTTGCTATGATGCATATAGAAATGTAAGTGGTTAACTGGAGAGCATCACAATGTGAGTTATTGTTGGGACAGGATCATCTTCACAGCCATGTAAATATTGAAAGACTTAAGATTCTGTTGAAAAAAGTTATCTTTGTCAGTTCTTGTGTTAACATTTGTAATACACTATGACCTGGACCGTGTTCACATTGTAAGATTAAAGACATTGTATATGACAAGGAGTTGAAGAAAACACTTTGTTATGGAGGCTTTGAAAAACGAGGGGCATAAAGGCTGTGATATATATTTTCAAATACATGAAATTTCCAAATTGATTAGTTGAATGAATAAAATAGGACCTTCTTATAGTTTAAGGAACAGTACATTTAGATTTGGTCTTGAAAAGTTATGTAATGAGCACATTTGCCTGCTGGTGAAATTAATTGCCCCACAAAGTGATACTTCTTGCTACTTAGCTTCATCTGAATGCCTGCAATATTGGGTGTGAAGATTGAGAGTTCTTAGTTTAAACAACTCTGAGATCTATAAAGTGTTCCCAGATCTTGGGTCAGGTCTTCTTTTTCCTTGTTTGGTTATCGAGGGATATGAAACTAAAGCGAACCATTATGAAAAACATAAAACAGAAGAATAAGTATTTTATCCATTAATATAGTATAGGAAAAGTGAGATTATTTAACACTGAACAACCAGATCACAATAAAATGTGACCTTTTTTCATCCAGGTCATTTTAAAAGTCTCTGTCAATCAATGCTTTCAAGTATTTGTGGAATAACCTTTTAGTAACTACAAGTTAGAACCAAGTAATAAAAAAAAAGACAAAAACAAACAAAAAACAGTGTTTTAGATCCTAGAAGAAACACATTAGAAAATAGTACTTCTTTACAGCATGTATGAAGAAACAGCTAAATTGATAATCCCATAACTTCACTCTCTATTGAATTTTCTAACCAAAAAGCCTCTGGTGGTACTTTTTCTAAGAATGGTGTTCTTTTCATATATGGCTTTAATAAAGACAGCACACTGCCAAGATCCATGAAATGGTAGATGAACAAATTGTTCTGTGTTTTACTGCTCACTCGACTCCTACATTCATAGTATTTGACAGGTAAGACTTAAATGGATTTTTTTTTTCCTTACAGAGGGCAGTTATCTGAAAACTTAAATGAAACATATTGGAGTAAGGTGGCATAAATTCCCCTCCTCATTTATTATGTGCCAGTCTCCAAGCAAAGGCTGCCAGACACATTATATTAAGTTGGTTAAACAGATATCATACTAGCTTTTTAAGAAAGTGAAAATCAAAAGACATCAAAGTGGAGATTTAGGCCTATATTATTCATGTTATTGCAGCATGATTCATCATGAACTCTTATCTTATGAAATAAAATAAATTCCATGGTAAACATTAAATTATTTGTACTGATCTAAAGATCTAAAGAATTGCCACAATGGTGGTGAAAGGACTTCAAGAACCCAGAGGACACCTGAATGTCACTTGTTCCCTGAAGACTCAGAAAAATACTGGCACTTCTGCATGGATTCATGTAGTCAAGAGAAAATAGTCTAATGAAGAAACCCAGAAACAATAGAAAAATGCCTATGAGGAAGTCATTGACATGCACAGGGTCATTGTATCATGGAGTTCCGTGTTCCAAGTAAAATCTCTATTTCTATAGATCAGGACCTAGATTAATTTACAAGATACATATACATTGTACAAGCAAATCTTGATGCTGAAGCTATGCAGTAATGATGCTACCTAAATCTTTTGGTTCAGTGGAGTCTGAGTAGAAATAGACATAAGACTCATTTTAACTTTGAAATAGACAGAGACTCATTTTAACTTTGGACCTGGAATCTAAATATCATGGAGAAAAATCAGAGCAAATTCCTGATTCCTCTGCAGGCTTTGACCTTTCCATCCTGCTAATCGTATTCATTTTTGGTCTCTAACACTTACACTTGGTGTTACAGATCACTTCCTCTTTTATTGTGACTGAGCTTACCCAAACTGGATGAGTTCTGAACAGCAACCTTTCATACAAGACACCCAGAATTATCACTTCAGTCCTTGGAGATCTGAATATAAAGTAGGACATACCAGCACTTGTAACTGCTTAAATATTCATGTGAACGACATTCTGAGCAGTAGTATCCTTAATCTTCATTACTACAGAATTGCTATGAAGTTGGATTTGGTATTTGATTAGAAATGTGTCAGAATTATTTCTAATAAGGTAAATAAGCTGTTTTCAAAGCAGATCAGGAAACCCACCCACTTTATTTTGAGATAAATCATGCCAGTACACCTAATAATCAAAGCTGTATACATACTCCAAATGTAAAAGTAGATACAACACCATTACCTAACAAGAGGATTTCAAATAATAGAATCAACAATTGTGTTCAGTATTCTAGTCTGAGAATATTATTGTTATCTGTTGCCTTTTCTCAGAACCAAAGAATCTGTAGACTAGTATACTTAATAATGTTAGTTGAAAAGACCAGAATTCTGACAGGTTTCAACAGTAGACAGGGCTATCATTTAAACTATTACAGACTTTGATGAAATTTGAATGAAAGCAGAGGAAATTTCTTCAAGAAATAATATTTGAAATTACAGAACTGATTTCAAACAAGAACAAGATAGCTGCATAGAAAGGTTTGATATGTTGAATTTGCTGTGGTCTAGCTGTCAGGGACTTTGATAAATTATTCAGTTAATACTGGGTCTTAGCTTTCTCATCTGTTAGATAAATAGACTAGAAAAAGTGGAAAGAAGTCTACTTTCTGTAACTATCAATTATTACTGATGAAAGACAAAATCACTCATTGGCTGAAGTTTAATTCTGTGCACTTGAGATCATTTGAGTTATTTTTGAAACATCCATATCTAAACATAAACATAAACATATGTGAGTATGCATGTATACAGCTTTTTAATCAGTGCTTTTCAGTGTGGCTTCTGTTGTGTCCCAGTAGACTTGTCTACAACAGTGTCTAACAATGTCTGCAAACATATTTGATTGTCACAGGAATCAGGGTGACACAAGCTTCTGACTTTAGAGGTCACAAGTTATGCTACACTTCTTAATGTGCACAATACCACCCCCCACAACAAATAATTATTCATTAAAAGATATAAATATTACCAATTTTGAGACACCCTGCAACTACCTATGGCTTAATTTGACTAAATAGGTTGACAACATACTAGATATTGTGATCAGTACAGAAATGGCTTATTATCTAAATCATAGGGAGAAGAAACTTTCCCTCCATAAGGAAAAAAACTACTTCCAGTCATGTTTTTTTTTCTTCCTGTGACTGAGATCCCATCTCATTATCAGTTAAGTGGTGATTATTAGAGAATTTGACCTGTGCACTTGTTTTTATCATTAATATATTTATGGACTAACCTAGTAATGTTTCATGATCTATGCAAAAGTTTATTCACCATTTTCATACTCTATCATTGCGAATGTATGCATTAATTGGTATTGCGGATCACCATATGGGTTTGCTAATAGCCAGTTAAAAACCAACAAAGTAACTTTCATTGATTTCTGTAACTCTAATGATTCCCTTATGTAAAGTGGAACAATTTAACAGTGGACACACACACACAACATACACACACACACACACACACACACACACACAAAACACATCTCTAATTAAAGAGATTAATTTTCAACTTTCATGATGCCATTAATTCCATTAGCAAGATAACTATTTTTATCTGTGAACACACTTTTTTCTCTAGTAAAATCTCACATTTAGTAAATGTGTTCTATATTCTCTTGCTTTTATTTTAAAAATAGAACTTCAGACTAATATATGGCTATCATTTATATTAAATTTGCCCACAGGTTTCACAAAATGAATACATCCAATATTTTTCTCCTTTTTTCCTTTATTGCCTTCATTTAATTTCTTTATTTTCCTAGACAAAAGAACTACTGCTTTCAAAGATTAAACGACCTAAGTGGTCTTCTCATTTAACTTTATCTATGTTTCATCCTTAACATATCATTGAGATATAGTTACTGACGAGTTCATATCCAAATTCAAATCAATGATCTATAAAATTAAGTTTTCAGAGACTGGATTTCCACTTCCACTCTGACTTAAATAGTCCTTGTCCATGTATGTTTAGATTAACAATATCTACATACATACAGGCATACATACAGTTTGTATGCCTGTATGTATGTATATATGTAGATATTAATTTCTTCTTTGGTAATCTGATATTAATTTTCTGATCAATACTAAAGGATTCTGATGAATATTAATAGCTATATAGCTGTATATTAGGGTTTTGATCATGTTTTATATATTAGACAGTGGTGGTGTTTTATACATTAGACAGCAGCAACAAGCAACAAAAACTTAATACTGACCAGAGCAAAAAATAAAAACAAAAACACAGTTGTAAAGCAGTACATGAGTAATTTTAGATTTACATTATGTTATTTATCTGTAATTGGGAGTTTGAAAAGTTACTTTAATTTTTATCACCCAAGCTAAGTAAATCTTGCCCTTTTCCATGAAACAAAGTTGACTGAACACCTACTATTTACCACATATTGAATTATGATCTAAGAATTACCAGAATGAATCTAATTGATTCTTTATCCCTAAGAAGAAACCAATTCAGGTGAAAAAAAGTAACAAGTGAAATAATAGAACCATAAATACCACAAAGTAGGCACCTTTAAGTAAAAAGAGGCACCAAAAACTCTTGGTAGAAGGTTATAAGACAAACTTCATAGTGGAGGAAATGTGGGAATTTCATGTTATGTGTTTGTGCTTGTATTGTAGAAGGGTAAGCATTTGGGAGCAGTTAATACATGTAGGTCTGACCTGTTTTGGAGTAAAGAGCTGGTTATGGAAACAGGACCACATTGCTACTTGATTCTTCATTCTAGATTCTTGATTCTAGATGAGTGCATATCATTTTCAAAAATTTTCTTGGGATTAAATTATACACATTTGAAACATTAAATTGTTCTCCTATTGTTTAGTACCAGATGAATTTATTTTTCTGTCTTTTTGAGGAATATTTTGCTCACCAAGAAAAGATGTTCTGTTACACATGCACACACATGCACACAATTACTTTGACAAGGTAGACATTTGTTTTTCATTTCCAGAAAAATATTTAGTAAAGTTCATTTGTTTTCTTTTTCCTTATATGGTAACCAATAATGTATAGAAACATAACACATTTTATAAATTAGTGTTTTCTACCTGTACATACCTCTAAGCTGTTATACTATATGGGTACATCTTATCATTGCATACTAAAATCTAAGTACAAGTTCCTGAGTAAATTTGCTATCAATTTTAAATTTACAGATTTACTGTTTTTACTTTATTGTAAAAAGCAAATGAGGGTGTATAAAATATTTTTAATATAAAAACTCTTTGGAGTGATAATATATTTCTAAGGTAGTGTGGACCTGTACTTCTAAATCATACATAGTATTGAAAAACAAATTTGCCTCAATAAAAAATAATATAATTAAGACAAAAATAATAAAAGCTTTGTGGAGATAATGTAAACTTAGACATATATTCTCCAAGTATAATCTAAAATATATGAGACACTATTCTATTCAGAGCCAAGACCATTCTTTGGAATTTAAATTTTAATCTGTGTCTAACTCAGTGTAGCAAAGTGTTTAGTAGTTCAATTTCTGATGGTAGGTGCATCTAGATTTGAATTCTTGTCATGACTGTGCCATATTTGACACATTGCTTTATCTCTCATATCTTCAGTAGACTACTCAATATTAATGAACCGAAAATAATTCCTGATAGAAGGGCTTCACAGAAAATCCTGCAAAATCACATATATGCATATGTTTGTGTGAGAGAATAAGTGAGAGGGAAAGAGATAGAAGGAGAAAGGGAAAGAGAAAGAAGAGAAAGAGTAGCTGAAAAATAAGAAACATGGTTAATGGATATTAACTGTTAATATTGTATTGTCTTTATTTATCTGTAGGGATATTAGTAAAACATGAATATTTCTTGTTCTCCAGATGTATGTAAATATCATCTGACATTTGTTTACTCATGATAACCTTGAAGAGAGGAGTATTACAATATAAAATTAGGGTAAAAATAATGTCCAGGGAGGAAGAATACTTACCTCTATTTAAAAAAGGAGGGCCAAACTTTTGTTCATGTGATTTTCTCTCCCTGAAATGTTCTTTCTTTTTTTTTTTTTAACCTATTTGAGACCCTGATTCATTTCTCATGACTACTCAAATTTCTTGACTAGATCCTTTTCAACCTTTCATCATCCTACAACTTCTATCCCCAGTATGCATATATTATATGGTCCCTCAACTCTAGTAATTTCTTCTTCTGATAGATGGTGATTTTTAAGTGGAAGTTTAAGTATGTGTATGTTCTGTTAATTGGCTGTGAATACTATCTGTTCTTATTTTTATATATCCAGGTCCAAGTAAATTATACAAGTAAGTTATGTCATACAATCATGGCATATGTATCAATGGGGCATTCTCGCTATGTCATGAAGTTTGAACAGAAGCTGGCTGATTGCTTTAGCATATGATGTTTTTTTTTGGTTTAGAACATCTCTATCTGCTGTACCCCTGAGCTATTTCTCTGATTACAGTAAACTATCAGAGAGTTTGTCGTGATGAACCCAGCAGTCTGTAGTCTTATAAAGCTATTCCATTTATGATGTGTCCTTTTGAATCAACTAGAGTCTTTGGAAGGTTAATAAGTTGAATCTTTGAGTACGGATCCATAACTAATTCACTACCATACATGGAAATCTGGATCAGATGTTCAATGAAATTAAAAAGGGAATGGACATTTGTGTGTTGTATCCATACAAATGTAGATGACATTGCCACTATATCACTTACTTAGATTTTATGAAAAAGGGGTTATGGATTTAAGGGAGCAAGTCTCTGTGAAAGACTTGGGAGTTCTGATATCTTCTTAAATCTTATCAATGGGCTGAAAACTCTAGGAACAGTTTTCACAAAAGGAACAGTTCCACAATGCATAACCAGCTGATTTGGGCATTGAGAAGAGGGTCATGCTGAATATCAATAATAAGAGAAAATTTGTTTGGATCTAGTCTTTCCCACTACTGTTAAGCCCCTGCCAGAGACAGTCTTCTGTCCTCATTTCCATCCTTGATAAAGTTTGGTTCAATTATCTTTCCAAAGCTTACTCATACATTCCGCCCTTTTTTCTTTAATTCCTCAAATATCCACTTAGTCATCTTTTTCTCACTCCTTCCACATGCTTGAAGTATCCTTTTATTTTTCCACCCTTCTCTATTCTATTTCTTTAATTAAACAATGGTAGGTATGTTGTCTTACTCTTTCAGTTCTTACTAATGGTCAAAGCTATGCAAAGTTCATCCAAGTGGTTTCCAAATTCCAGTGATCATAAAGGGTATTTAATCACACAAAGTTCAATACTACACCATGGAGATGAAATTGTGATAGATCTAGCTTTGTTTCTAGAAATACCTAACTTTATAATGTAATAATTTGTCAACTGGGTTGATGGTCAGAATATATATATATACATATATATATATATATATATATATATACTGTATATTTTGTAGTTATCCATTGGTTTCTTTAATGTAGATTGTAGATTATTTATTGGTTTGATATTCTGCACATTGTAATAATTTCTAAGATATACTGGAAATATCTTTTCCATTGAGGCTGTGCTTTACATTCTTTAATAATAGGCAGTGTCTATAGTATTTAAATTAGTTGTTTTAAAGAAAATAACCTTTTATTTATTGCTTATGTCTTTATGTTGGTGGGAGAATAAGTGTAATTTTACTTCCTTATTTTAGTTTCTAAATATCTCCTTAATGATATGCTGCAGAATGAAATAATAGACTCTCTTATTGCCAGTGTTTTTGATCAGTAAAAGCAGCATGATGCTAGGAGCAGAACCATCTCTGAAACTCTATTTCCAGTAGTAAGAATGGGGAAGTAATACTTGTAATAGAAAACACAAAATAATATTGGCATGAATACAAAGAAATACAAAATTAGTCCAGTTTTTTAATAGTTTTAAAATATATGAATTTAGTTACTATGGCTTAGTTAAAAAGCATCAATCCTTCCACACTGTTTCTGACTTCAGTTGTCATGGTATATAAGTTGTTGATGATTTGCATAACATTTAAACTTTTTCGCTAGCTCTTAACCACACAAATTACTACCTAACTGCTACACAAATTACTACAAAAATGTATTATGTAATATATACATATGATCAGTGGCCAATTATGTCATTTCAGAATCTATCTGTGATTGCTTTTAGTACTACTCTCATTCAGTTCTCAAACACAGCACATAGCTGTGTTTCCTTTTCTCAAATAATAATTGGCAATTAATGTAATGTTTAATAAAAATCAATAATCCAAAGAAGAATCAGGCCAATTAAGATAAATGTGCACCAAACAAAGAAAATTTGATAAAGTTTGAAGTGAAATTTGAATTGAATGTAAAAAGAATTATGAAAGGAACAAGTAACATAGGAATACTGACATTGCTGATAATTGAGTCTCTAGGTTTGAAGCCAATGTGGGGAACTTGTTGAAACAAATGATGAAAGTAGTTTTGATGAAACTGATGAAGCTTTCCCAGAGGAAGAACATAGACTTTATAGTATTATTTATTCAATGAGAAAAAATAGAAACATTGTTCAAATATTGGTTTCTAACAAAAACACCAAAAACACTTTAAATCTCAGTGCTTTAATATGTTAAATCACATGGTACTAAATAAATCTGTGTTTGTTCACCTTTTCAAAGTACCTGCACATTTATTACCTTCCTGATATTTAGAGGGTTTTTAATATTTTGTAATTTTTTCAAACGCAAGAGACCATGATAATTTTTTGAATAATTATTAAAGTCACTTTCACAGCTTCAACATTCTTGAATATCTTGCTTAATATGCATATTTTCTGAAACTCAAGGGTTGCATGTTCTTTATATGATGTGACTACACAGGTAAGAATTAAAATAAATCTATTTGAATTAATATTTTTGTGTCCTTTGTGTAGATTCTCAAAAGAGGAATTGCTGGATTGAATAACAGTTCCATTTTCAGTGGTTGGAGGGTCCATCACACAGCTTTCCACAGTGCCTGAATTAGCGTTACTACCAGCAGTGTAAATTTTCCTTTCTCTCCAAATCCATGCCAGCACTAGTTGTAACCCATTTTTTTTTTTTGATATGAGCCATCTTACAGGTGTAGAATGGTATCTCATTGTGGACATGGTAGTGAGAGACAATGATAGTATATGTATATGTGTGTATACAATTAATTTAAAGTTAAATTAATTAAAATTTAAAAAATAGATACATATGAAATAAAATTAACAAATATAAAGTAGAGGAAGACCAGAAAAGCATATAGTAAAGGCAGGGGAAAAATCAACTCTTTTATCTCTACTGAATTTCTCTTGTCCAAAATAAGGTTTATCAAAAAAAAAGTAAAATAAATCCTCTGAACAGTTGAAAATAAAATAAAAAGTGCTGAATTATATATGTTAACACTGATACCAAATGTTTAGTTTTTATGAGACAAGGACTTTCTAAACTGATGGACAAAAGTGAAAAGGTTAAATCATTGTGACTTAAAAAAAGGAAACAGTGATGGGCAATTGGTAGAAATCAGAAGTGGAAGGCCAGGAATAATGGCGCATGCCTGTAATCAGCAGCCTAGGAAGCCACAGCCAGGGCCAGGGATTATGGTTCGAGTTCTACTGGGGGCACGTAATGAGACTTAGTGCCAAAAAAATATAGCTGGCATGGTGGTGCGTGATGTAATCCCAGCTGCCTGGGAAGCTGAGACTGGGGATTGTTTGAATCTGTGGTACCCCAGGCACCATGAGCCTGCGGTTCCACAGGCAAAAATAGCAAGACCTAGTCTCAAAAAAAAAAAAAAAAAAAAAAAAAAAAAAAAAAAAAAAAAAAAAAAAAAAAAAAAAAAAAAAAAAAAAAAAAAAAAAAAAAAAAAAAAAAAAGAAGAAGAAGAAAAGAAAAGAAAAGAAATTACAAGTGGAATTGGAATTATTACTGGGTGAGGGGAATACCCCTTTTAATTTTAATTATTGAGGGTATTTCTACCTGTGCTCAAGTGGTTGCCAAAATCACAAAACAATTTAAAAACAGGGTTTTATTAACAAGGGAAATTAGCCAGAAAAACAAAAAGTCCTTAAAGCCACAAGTGGCCAGTTATCTTACCCCAGTCACCATTTTTAATACCAAATACACATGTCCAAAATGGTGCCCCCTCCAAAACTGAGGCAGGCACTCTGCAAATTCCAGTCTTTCTCCGACGTCTTCTCTTTGCTTTTTCTTTTAGTGTTTCGACCTGCCCCTCTTCTCCAAGGCTCTTCAATCTTCTTTCACAAAATGTTGATCCCAAATCAGCTTTCCAAAATGCTGCTTTGCTGCGGCTCCACATACTTCTTTACCAGGCCTGCCTTTGGTGGCATCTGGCCAAATCCACCAGGCTTGCCCTTAGCAGCCTCTGATCACCACAGCCTGCCATTCTGGTGTTTGACTCCACACTGGCTACTTCTCTGTTCACCGCTCTCCCTCTGTTCACCGTGGTTCCTTGACACCACCACAGCTCACTTCCATCTCACTCTTCCAAGCTTTCCCTGGCAGGTCGCTTGGGCTTGTTCTATCAGTCCACCTTTCCTTCTTGTCTCTTTTTATTTCCCTATCCTTGTTCCTTTCTTTTATATGCCTCCTGGCACTTCTCTCTTCTTTTTGCAGGGTCTTTCTTTCAGACTCCACCCACCAAAGTATTTCAGTAACAATACAATTTTTAACTGTCACTACCCTGTATCAGAATAGTTAGTGGATGGTACACACACTACCCTGTATCAGAATAGTTAGTGGATGGTACACAGGTGGTCCTCTTATTAAGTAGATACATTTTTACTTATTTCTGTAAAATCATTTAAACAGATATTATTGGATATAACAATACTCTCATTTTATTTCTAAAACAATTCAGGTAATATAAATTTATATAAGAAAAGAAAGTTTTAGAAATGTCAGTTAAATTGCTGAATTGGAAATAAATAAGTTGATTGTGGACGTATTTCTATAGTGATATGTTGTACATATTCCATGTGTCTACCTCTGTTTACAACACCACAGCTTTAGCCATAAAAGATTAGAAGTTTGACGTGATTAACTATTTTTAGCTTGAGATAATACAGATAAATCTTAATAAGAATATTTTTCCTAAAATGACTTTGAATGCAATTTACAGAAAATCTACATCAGATGTAAAGTTTAAAGCTTTGATTTAAATGTCATGTTGTAGGTTTCACTAAAAATAAACAAAAACAAAAACAACAACTCTGATTTCAGATAATTGATACTTCTTCAGAATGCTCTTCAGTTCTCAAATATTAGATGTGGTCTCTCAATCATTTAAACAGCATTTATCAATATCTATTTACTTTCCCAACTTGGAGTTTTTCTTGCTCTTATTTCTGAAATATTCATTTTGTGTGTACAATTATGTTTTGAAGTAAGGGCTGGAATCCGTATTAAACACTTTCATTATGAACTATATTCAGTTCAATTAATATTCATCTAAAACAATTAAAATTAATTAAAATGTAGGTTTAATTATCTGAAATTTCATCAAGTATAAGATGTAGTATGTACTTAGAGTACCACAAAGCCCTATTATTATTAACACATGAATGTGTGAAATTAAGTTAGAATAAACTTGTTGAAAATTGTATCAAAATGTGGATGCCTTTTTAGAAATATAAGCTATCAAAATACACTTAATCCCCTATATGAATTCAAGCAATAGGCAATTTATATGAAAAAGATGGCATTCAATTTTACTTCAGATGATGGTGATGTGTTCACTAATACTGCCAAATACATTGTGAATTTTCTTATCTACTGTGTAGATCACAGCAAACAACTTTGTTTCTTCTGTGAAACAAGAGCAAACAGACTTTTTATATAACAACTTGGGAAAGTTTCCATCTTTAAAAAAGATGTATATGATCTACTGTTCTAAAGATCCTTCATCTCAGGTTTAAACACTTGCATCTGGAGCCACTTTTTATATATAAAACAATAATTGAGTCAAGAAGCTGAAATTCATCTCATTTCTCCCCTGAATATTTGAAATCATGATGTACATTCAAAATGGAATAAGTGAATGGGAAAGAAATTTTCTTAGTTGTATTATATGTCAACTGTGTTAATAGATGGTTTAGGTAGAAACGAAGAGAGAAAAGCAGTGTTGACACTGATAGCGCAACTTCAGTTGCTTAAATTATTTATGGTTACAACAGTCTCATAGGTAAATGTCTCTGTGGTGTTTTTAAAATTGGTAAATGGTGCCTGATAGAAAATCAGATGACAACTTAAATATTCATAATCTAACACCCTTTACCTTAAAACAGTAAAACAACAGCTTGTATGTCTACCATGTTAAGAATATAATGAACATGTTTAAGTTAATGTTGTAGAGAATAGGTATAGTTTTGAAGGTGATAAATGACATTCTTGATGATATAATAAAAGCTGTCACTAAAATAAAATAAAACAAATGATATATTTTTTGTCTCTGATATATGTTTGATACCTTGTATTTTACTTAGTAAATTCACTTGAAGTAATTTATACTAACAGATTATTTTAAAGCACTCCAAAACTAAAACTCATATTCATTTAATAGTAAATATTAAAAACACTAGGTCATTTTATATCACTAAGCAGTCAAACAGATAAATAGAAACTGTGATACAAAAGCAATGATAATAAACATGTGAAAACACATGAATAGCAATCATTATTAAGAGATCTTCAAATTCAAACTACGATGAAATGTGCTTTATATTTAGTAGAATGGTTATTATCCAGGACAAACCAAGAAAACTAAGAAAATTGCAAGTGTTGACAAAGATGTGGAGAAATTGAAATTTTTATACATTGCAAGTGATAATATAAACTGGTATAGCTCAAGTAGAATACGATTTGGTGTTTCCTGAAAAATTCTTTAAAATCTTAATGGAATCACCATGTACCCCAAAAATTCTACTCTAAACATATATTCTAAAGAATTAAAAACAGAGAGTTGATTTATTTGTACATTAATATGCATAGCAGAATTATTCACACTATCTATGTAGAGTTAACAAAAATATCTATGAATGGATAACAAGATGAGCAAATGTGGCATGCACATACAGTGGAATATTATTTTGAATAGAAAAGGAATACATTTTGATACATGCTTTAAAATGTATGGTTCTTAAAATCATGATAAAAAGACTAAGCCAGGCACAAAATACAAACACCATTGATTGTACCTAAACAATCAAAATCATAGGACAGAGAATAAAATAATATACATCAGGTTCTTTGATAATGAGCAATAGGATGTTATTGCTTAATAGGTACAGAGTTTCAGTTTGGGATGATGAAAACCTCATGATTAATGGCAATGGAAGTACATCTTTGTGAATATATTCAGTGTCAATGAAATGAAGACCAATGATTAAAAAGATAAAATTTATATGTATATTTTGTCATCAAAATAATGTTTTACTTAAAATATTTATTTAAATTAAAATTAAAATATGTTAAAATTTATATTTAAAATATATATCCTGCAAAGCA
Organism: Uropsilus gracilis; assembly: GCA_004024945.1. Lineage (NCBI taxonomy): Eukaryota > Metazoa > Chordata > Mammalia > Eulipotyphla > Talpidae > Uropsilus > Uropsilus gracilis. The sequence goes on along the minus strand of PVHY01010307.1, from coordinate 3,695 downwards.
CAACTAAAGTAGTTTCATAGTGATTTGATACATATGCATAAATTCAGTTTTATTTGAAATTCAGGAAATGAATCAATTTTCCTGAATCTCAATACCTTTTTTTCTTTTCTTTGGACACAGTTATTAGAAAAAAAAATGAGAAACTTATTGGTCTATTAGCTAGGTTTCTGTACAGTTGGACAAAGTGATTTAATTTATACATCGTAAATATAATGTGTGTATCTACGTAGTTGTCGTGAGCTGATAGCAAAAGGAGCTCTTATTGAAGATCTAAAATAAAGTAAATTTATATACAAAAATTCTATTAAACAAACATCAAATAAATGTTATGAACTTGATAAATATTTTAAACCTAATAAAATTTTGATACTGTCCCTTCAAACTGTATTTATCCAAATGTACAACTATAGAATATAGTTTCTGGCTTTATTTAAACTAGCCATTATATACTACTGAAAATTAATACTTCTCGTGTTCCATATTCTAAGGCTTCATATTTTTAATCAACTATTTCTTTTTAAGATTGTGTTTTTCCTTACTATTAACTCATGAAATAAATTCTTTGGTAATTGGTGTGTGTGTGTGTGTGTGTGTGTGTGTGTGTGTTTGCTATTTGCTCTGGCAGTTGGTGATTTTGCATGTGTGTGTTTGTGTGTGTGTGTGTATCATAGTATTCCCACATATTATAACAGGTTTAAATTTTCAAGATTAAAAAGGTCCCTTCATTAAAATAATGTGGTTGAACTGATACTCATTTTCTCTTTGATTGCTGTTCAGAAAGTTCAATGGCCTTTTCAGCAGTATGAGCCATAACGTTTCATTTATTTATTTTATTCCACTTCTCTTCTTTTGAGAATATTACTCTTTTTGTATTTTTCTTACTAACCGTGTGCTATGCCTATTTTGTTTTACAATTAAATAATTAACTTCAGAAGATTTAAAAGTAACTAATACAACTACATTTCATAAAATAAAATGATAAAATTAGTCACAAGGGAATAATAGGGCAAGAAATAAATTTAGAATTAAGAACTAAAGGTGTGCTTGAATAAGCATGCTGCATGTATCCTGAGATAAGAACAGATATTGCACACTTTAGCATGTTGTGATAAAATGACTTAGATTTCACAATGTGATATGGGATCTGATAGTCAATAAAAATTCTATTACATGAATTGTGTGTATGAAGTTGGGAAGACCTTTTGTGTGTGACCAAATTGAAAATACACCAAATTGCAAATACATGTATTTGCAAATATGTGTATTTGCAATTTGAAGTAAAAAGAACTATTACCTCTTCTGGGAAAGGTTGTAAAAGTCTGCCTGCTTATGTTTGTAGCAAATCCTTGCAATGAGAGATTGTACTATGTATGTATTTGTAATGTTACTCTCCTGTTTCATACTTGCAAATGTTTCTTGAAGAAGCAACTAACCACATGTGGCTATCAAGTACTTGAAATGTTACCATTTTTCAGCTTTACACTTTTCAATTCTTAAGCATTAAATATAAATTTAGACTCCATTTAGAACAATGACCTACTAAGTGGATTTATTGTATAATCCTTTAAAAAATTATTCAGAGGCCCATGTCAGTACAATATTCTAAATTTCTTGCATTGGTGAGAATTTTTTTTCTTCACCAGGTTTGCACCCCATAAAATTCTTAGATTTTATACAGTAGTCTCAATTCTACCCTATATGACCATCAAAATCCAATTCTTTTATTATAACTAAATCCATTGTGTAAGTTCCTTGTGGATCTTCATTATTAAACCCTTATCACTCCTGTGAACAGCAAATTTTTTTTCCCATTTTGATGGGCTTCTTTTAATTTTTTCTGTTGTCTCTTTTGCTATACAAAAGCTTTTTTTTGTTTGTAGTCCCATCTGTTTATGTTTTCCTTCATTTTTTTTGCCATCTGTAGATGTTTCTAGAAAGGGATTTCTAAATTGTAATTCATGGAGGGTTTTGCCCAAGTTTTCTTCTATGTATGTTATGGTTTTGGGTCTGACATTTAAGTCTTTTATCCATTTTGAGTTGGTTTTTGTGCATGGTGTGAAGACGTTGTTCTTGATCCATTTTTTTGCAGATTTTAGTCCAATTTTCCCAGCACCATTTATTGAAGAGAATACCTTTGTTCCAATGTAAAATTTTCCCTCCTTTGTCGAATATTAGTTGACTATGCATGTGTGGTTTTATTTCTGGGCACTCAATTCTTTTGTCTGTTGTGTACCAATACCATGCTGTTTTGATTATTATGACTTTGTAGTATAACTTCAAGTCTGGAATAGTTAGGCCTCCATTCTCTCTTTTTTTGGCTAGGCGGCTTTTTGCTATTCGAGGTCTTTTGTTATTCCATATGAACTTCTGTAATTGTTTTTCTATCTTTTTAAAGACTGTTATTGGAATTTTTATAGGGATTGCATTGAATCTGTAGATTGCTTTGGGAAGGATGGTAATTTTGATGATGTTAATTCTTCCAATCCATGAGCAGAGGATGTTTTTCCATTTCCTTATGTCTTCCTCTATCTCTTTTAGCAGTGTTTTAAAGTTTTCTTTGTATAGTTCTTTCACGTGTTTTTTTAGGTTTATTCCCAGGTATTTAATTTTTTGGGTGCGATGGTAAATGGGATGACTTTTTAAATATCTTCTTCTTGGCTTTTTACGTATAGAAAGGCTACTGACTTCTGTGTGTTGGTTTTGTAACCAATGCATTACTGAACTGTTTTATCATTTATCATTTGTAACCAGCTACGTTACTGAACTGTTTTATCATTTCAAGAAGTCTTTCTGTAGATTTTTTGGGGTTCTCTACATAAAGAATCATATCATCCACATATAATGATAGTTTCAGCTCCTCTTTTCCTATTTGTATCCCTTTTATGTCTTTCTCTTGCCTTATTGCCCTGGCTAGAACTTCCAGTACAATATTAAAACAAGAAACCCAATCAAAAAATGGGGAGAAGAACTAAAAAGACACTTCTCCAAAGAGGACATACAAATGGCCAACAGGCACATGAAAAATTGCTCAATGTCACTAGCAATAAGGGAAATGCAAATCAAAACCACAATGAGATACTACCTTACACCAGTGAGAATGGCCCCCATTAAAAAAACAGGCAACAACAAGTGCTGGCATGGATGTGGAGAGAAAGGAATGCTCTTACACTGCTGATGGGAATGTAAACTGGTCTAGCCACTATAGAAAGCGGTATGGAGGACCCTCAAACTAATGAAAATGGATCTACCCTTTGACCCAGCAATCACTTTTCTGGGAATCTACCCAAAAGAGACCTCAGTATGGATACAAAGGGATACCTGCACCCGCATGTTTGTTGCAGCACTATTTATAATTGCAAGGACATGGAAACAACCCAAATGTCCCCAAACAAATGAATGGATGAAAAAGGCGTGGTATATATACACAATGAAATATTATTCATCAATTAAAAATGACAAATAAGATGGATTTATGATGACATGGACACACCTAGAATAAATCATATTAACAGAAACAAGTCAAAAAGATAAAGACAGAAACCAAATGGTTTCACTGTAATATGGGACTTGGGAAAGAATAACAAAAAGCTATGAAGAAAAGTCAAAAACAACAACAACAAAAAGCTAACAACCAAATTGAAGCACACAACTCCGGGGTGGGGTGGGAAGAGGGGGGATGATTGGGGGGGGGGGTG